>KQ965778.1:20965-173754 GCA_001574975.1 Gonapodya prolifera JEL478
GAATGTTCTGCCGATTTGGAGTTCTACCGTTCATGGAACACTGAATTAGTGGCGAAGATAATTGGAGATAAATGATGTTTATTCAGATGTACTTAAGCTCATTTGTATTCTAATCTGATTTTGCCTTTGACTCTCCAATCGTTTTGACGCTTGTGCACTCCCGTTTCGAACACTTCACCCTGCTGTGGCCATCAAAGGCCTCGTTCACTTCCATCGACACAGACGAATGACGCAGCGGGTTCGCACTGTCGTGGCAACATCAAAACTCTCGGAAACGTCACAGCTGCGTCTGTCGCTTCCGCCGCCGTCCAAAACGGGAATCTCGGAAGTGTTCAGCGGAGATGTCGGCCAAACATCCACGCTCGCCCAGCTTCTTGAGACTATCAGAGAACGTTATCCTGTCATTCTCTCGCAATTCCACGCGTTTCACTACGCCGGCAATGACTGGAAGCGATGGCCGGACCTCGAGTTGAATTCGACGGTCAAGGCCGCGGTTGATGGATGGCTTGCGTTTTCGTTCAACGAGTTTGCGAGCAAACAGCAGCCACCAATCGAGCCGAATGAACCATTGGAGCTTCGGATTGTCGTGAAGGAGCAGCGAGTGGCGGAAATCGAGCGCAATGTGATTGGATTGGAGCGAGAATACTGGGCCAACATTCAGGCGATGAAGTACTTGAAGTCACTCCCGGCGAGGTCTTCAGAAGACAATGAGCTCCTCGCAAAGCATATCAGTGGACTTGGCGATTGCCTCGGCTCATTAAAGCAGATGCGGGATCAGTGGGCGGAGTATGTCCCGGCATCCAACGACGGGAACACATCGTCAGTGGGCCGACTCAGTGTACCTCTGAGCACGTGGCTTTTGAGCATGCGAAACAGACTGTCTGATAGGAATCGAGTGCCTTCCGACATCAACACGAATTTTCTCCCGCACCTCTATCGTCTTCTTGCCACACCACCTCCCGGTTTCACTATGCTCTGGGAGACTGAAATGCAGAAGGTGGAGCCACTAAGCACCGCGACATATGTGTCCCCTGACGAGGAGACGCTTGCGGAATTGGTGGAGTATCGATGCAGGAAGACTGAAGAGTTGGATCAAATCACAGACGACGAGATTCAGAGCGAGGTAGCTCGCCAACGTGCATCCAGTGATCCGCCATGTACTGCACTCGTGGAAAATCCCCCAGTGTCGCCTTCCTTCTTGTCTTCCGCACTTGTCCAACACGCTGTCTCCCAACAATACCCGAACCTCACCTACTCCGCCAAGAGCAAAACACTTGAAAGGGCTTGGAGTCTTCTGGAAGATACTGCGAGAAGGCTGTGGTGGAGGAGAGATGCTTGGTTGGAAAAAGGGAAAGCTGCAAGCAGGCGAGATATGCCAAGTATGTTTGCATGGACCTCTTCAGGCAACTCTGCTGAGTCTCGGACTGAGCAAACAGTGGGAGTGACCGCAAATAGTATACCGGCCTCTGAATTTAAGTCAGGGTGAGATTTCACTTTGACACGCAGTCACACAAATCGTGGTCCTCGGACGCTCAATGATTTTCGCTGGCGTCAGGGAACCCACAAGCACTGAGGACAAGCCCAAACCCATTGAACCAAGCGTCACTGCGGGCGTCCCATTGGGACCCTTCTCCTTCACCGTCACGTCTGACACGGTGTTGTGGGGCCAACTCCCGCTGATCGCATACGCGGGAGTGATGTCTCCCACTGCATCCCTGCCCACTGCAAGTTCAACTGATGACGCGACCCCTGGAACGATTCCTGCTACCTTGGATGGACCCACTTCCCTCCCCAAACGGCTCACTGGCGGAACCATCCTTCAACACCAGTTCCGGTACCGCTCTCCCGCACGGCGCGGCACATGGCTTGTGACGCCCTTCCACGCCAATGTAGTGGACTCAGATCGTGTGGGTGAGAGTCGGGAGGATGACGGGATGTTTGTGGGGTGGGTCGTTCATCACGAGAATGTGGATCCGGGAGAGGTGGTTGTCAGGGCGAGTAGAGTGGGACCGAGCGGAGGAGGGATTTCGAATGGGAATGGGCATACTGATAAGGTGAGTTACCTTATCCGCCGCATTTTTTCAATCGATCGCCGTCTTGTTGCCGCCATTGACCAACATCCCACATCCAACACAGTCTGTCCTCTACATCAACCGCTACGACTGGTCCTACCATGGCACTGCGCTGAACGACCCATCGTTCCCCCCGCGGTTCTGCGCCAAGTTCGCCGACGTGACGGACGAGGCCGAGTTGCGTGAGATTTTGGACCTGGCGAAGAAATATGCTAATGGGAACTTGTGCGTCGTGGATGGAGGCGATTTGAAGCTGGATACGGTTGAGTGTGGAATTATGTGAGTCTTTGCCGTTTGGAGGTGCTATAGTGGTTATTGTGCGACTTATGTGCTTCCCCTTTGTCACGACCAGTGCGAATATTCAAAATAGTGGCTTCAACAACACGACGAAAACGACGGAGTGGACGTTCACTGAAGCCGGGCGTGGAGCTTTCGGATGCCAAGTGAAGTTTAAGGACACGGAGTACGAGCTAGGTGAGTTTTAGTCTCACTTCCTGGTGGTCAAGTCAAATCTCGAAGCACCGTCCGTCTCCCAGCATGGCAAATCTACGAACCCAGTCCCACGTCCCCCTCACAACGTGAAATGGTGGCGATGGTTTACGACGCGACGTACCACGCCCTGAACGGCGATAGGTTTTGGGTGAAGAAGGGCGGGGTCGGTGTGTGGGAGATCTATCCCAAGGGGGAGGTAGTGTGCGAGGATATACCTGTGTAGAGTGCCCCGTGAAGCTCGTCCACGCCCTCTGGTTTGAACCTGAAAATTACTGTAATTGAACCCCGACTCCAGGATCCAAACGGAGTCTAACCCATCGGACACATCATCTTGAGTATCCATCGACTCTCTACAGTCATCTTATTGATGACCTTTGACCGCTTGCCGTCCATCCTAGGACAAAAAGTCTCACCCCGCCGACGCGCCGCTCCTCTCGTCCGCGTTTGGCGCTCGCTCGTGGCTACATGTACCCTATGGCACTGCTAGTAAGAGGTCTTCGCAGGCAGCGAACTACGAGAGTGGAGTCGCAGGGCTGCCCGTCCGGGCCGCGTACAATGCCGGTCAGGTCGCCAGAAATGCCGATTGCCCGCTGCATCGTCCCAGCATAGGTTGCCGCCTACTTCCCGGATTGTGCGGCAGCGAAGAGGCATCGACACGGGTGAAGCCCCCACGAGGACGCAGCGCGGACGCATCGAGTCCGAGGAGTGGCGGCACTTCCGACGTCGACGCGACAACTCCCCATTTGGTCCGAGTTACCTATGCGGATATCCTCTTCGAGACCTCTTCCTTGTCTTCGAGGTTCCTGGCGGTACGGAGGTTACTTCTTTTGGGACGTGAGGTGATGATTTCCATTGGGTGAGTGATAACCTCGTACTTCTGGGGGCTATTTCGAGAACCATCGTACTTACAGGGAGTGAATGTGGCCCGACATGATATAGTGCCTTCGGCTTCTTGTTACTTCTGTCTGCATACCGCGTGAGTAGCTTCTTCTGTTTCTCCTTCAAACGTCGAAGCTCATCGTCCTCGTTCAGTGCGCAATCATCACCTCACCTCCTCCGGCAATTGTGTACTACGAGCAATGTATTGAGCTTACGCGAATGTCCTAAAAATCATACTACAGGACCCGTTACCACATCGCTCGACGCTCACATGCTAGACTGTTCACCTCGTTGCAATTAACACGGTCATTGAAAACGGAGTCCCAGGCGTACTGACTTTGACAACAGGTCGGCGGTTGGAAATCGCCCAACTTCGCATGCGGTTTCAAAAAAGGGAAGCACACTTCGGGACGACGTGGTGGGTGTCGCCTGCGATGGTCTATCACAGTATCGCAGTCCACGGATAATATGAAAACTCCACTTGTCACCCAGAGGTGCTTGAGCGGTAGGTGAACGCAGCAAAGAGCAAAGAGATATCCAGCGACAGGTGAGGCAAACATGCGCTAGTCATTTCTGGCACGGATCAAAATAGAGTCATTCATTGAAGGGAAGATTTCCTGTGCTGAGGACGTTCAAAAGGAGCGGTTGGTGACTGGTCAAGAGTGAAGTTGTATGAGTAGGACGTTCGTTGCGGACGTTGTCCAAGCAATGGAAATGGTAAGCACTTGACATGACCGCACCAGCTTTTCAGCCTCAAGAGAACGTGGCGCCGTAGCTTTGTCCACATAGGATTAACAAAAACGTATTTACTTCACTGTACAAGACCTACGTCCCGGCACTGGGCCCAGCTGGAGCACCGGAAGAACGTCTCGTTATAAGCAAGAAGTTCAATCATAAGGTGAGAAAAACGTGGGGTGGTCGACCCAGCGGTAGCCGTCATTCGTCAATTTGTTTCCACCACATACAATGGTGGCGAAGCATCTGGTTGACGTCGCCGCAGTCGAAACAGCTGTCCAAAAGCCCTGGGCTGAGTAGTATGGACGTCCCAAAATGAGTAACAGCAGCGACCTAGGGGGGAATGTCCTGTGGCGTGTGTCGGTGGGTCCAAGACATGTTCCCAACGGGCCCCATGTGCATTTTGTTACAACCGCCGTCGGCCAATGACTCATAGCACAACCCACGCGGCGCCGTCTCCTGACACAATTGAAGTGGGGTGCCATCTGAAAGGGCTTATAAAAGAGCACCTTGAAACCGCACCGGCAGTCGGTGAGGGCCCAAACCGGTGTGTGGTGTCCAAATAAAGAAAAAACAGTTCGCTTCAGAGTGACATACCAGGTATCCACCGTCGCCTGTTGGCGTCACCGCAGGGTAATGGGTAGGGGACGGTGACACATGAGCCCAAGCCTGACTGGCGCCCAGACATTCTCGAGAAGGGTGTGAAGCGTCGCAAAACGTAACATGTCAGCAACCGATGCGAGTGTGGGTATATGTCCTGTGGTGCAGGACGTCTCAGGCGTGAAGCCCGTACTCTCCCTGCGACACAACATACACGATTCTGACCAAGAAACGACAGAGCGGTAAGTGGGGCAACCTGTGGGTCCGTCACTTCCATCACGGAACAGGCAATATTCACTCGTGCTGACGTCACAGTGGGCTTATGCATAACCCCGAAAGTAGGGCTTCCTAGTCCGGCGACATCCAAAAAGAGCATATGCGGCGTGGGTGTCGGGTGAATGCACCGTGGTATGTCCGTCGATGTGATGCCCGACTGAAGGTCTCTGGTGGGCCACTGCAGGTCGTCAAGTGGTGCTTGTCACTTCCCACGCGGGTTGGCCGTCACAATGGGGAGCATTGATACGATACAATCAATCCTAGGCGGAGTTCCTGGTGTGGGATCGGTGCGTTTACGCCGAATGACATTGTTTATCACATGTGCGGTCCCTGGTGCGCTTACTCGCTTCAACGGTGAACAAAGGACGTACACCCGTGAATGACAGAACTGCGAGACTGGTCTGTCTACTAAAAGATAGCCGAAAAGTTTGTCCAAAACCGAAAGCTCAAAGCCGGCCAACCCGTGGTGTGCCGCGAGGGTGTGCCCCGATATCAGAATGAACTTAACGAACCGCTGACATCACTGTGAAAGCTCCTGGACACTCGGAAGTGTCGTCAGCGATCTTAGAGCGTCCAAAAATAGTTGATAGCATTCGCATTCCAAACGAGGTACACTTTGTGGAATCAGTACGAGCCGCTTCAACCAATATTACGGTCTTACGTGGGGTCAAGCTGAAGTCACAGTGAGAGCCGGGGACGACTCCAGCTCACATTTGGTATCCAAATAAAGTCGCAGCACACACTTTTGAATGCCGTGGTTGTATCGATTGTCGCCTTTTGGCAGGCGCGTGAGCACATAACTGCCTTTGACGCCACCTCACGAGGCCAGCCTGAAACAAGCACAAGGTTCAGCTGGGGTGGTGGGTTAGACGTCCAAATGATCGAAAAGATGAACCACGGGTGCCAAAAACGTCCATCAGTCCGTCGCCAAAGTTAGGGAAGTGTACAACAGATATTCTCCTGACGTCGTCTCGCGCAAATATACCCAAATTGCAAGCATACGAGCCAACGTCCAAGGCAAGAAGCAATAGGAGCGCGGGTACGTGTACCCGTACCGGTGGTTTTGCCCGTGGGACCAGAGTGCCTCTGCCCGTGTGTGATGACACGGTCTTTTGAGACGCACAATGCAGTGGCGCACGCGGTCGTGCGATGGGCATGAAAAAAATTAAGCGGTGTGTGGAACAAGTTTGCTGTAAGTCGTTTCCGCCACGAAACAAACGCCTTGGCCTACAAACTCGGTTGACGTCACCAGTGCGTGGCGAGGAATGCCCAGAACGGGAGGACTCCTCCCCTGGGGACGCCCAAAAAGGGACCACGAGCACTGATGCGTGTGTGAAGAGTCGCGACGTGAATGTCGGGACGGTTTGGAGAGCCCGGAGCAAACGACCAGCTAATATAATGGAGTTCCATTGACGTCATGACCGCGCACAACCCATGTCGGGCCGGCTCAATAGAGCAGTTCGTAGGTGCGTCCAAAAGAGTCCACGTGGGCGAGAAGCTCGGCTGAGGTCAGACTGGGAAATTGAGCGCAAGGCGTCTTAGGCCACAAAGGTTGAGCGACGGCCGACGGGAGTCGAAGAAAACGAGCATGCTCCTCTGAATAGAGACTCTTGGGCTTGTGATGTGGGGAAGGTCGGGTGTGGGTAGTTGAGGGAAGGAATCCTGTTCCGGTACAGGCCATCAGTGGAAGTCGGTTGTCGACGAATGGATACAGAGTACTCAATTCTCAAGTCGTAGTCCACCGTCGTTGTGTAGAGGTTTGCATATATTGAATTTTCATTCGTAAATACTTTATGCGAGCCACAATTGTTGGACGATTAGAAACTCTTCACTTGTTCGATGTGAGTATTGCAGCACATTTCGTAATATACACATAACTGGGAACATTCCATTATTGCGATAGAACGTCACGCAAACGTAACTCAGGTTTGGTAATCTGGTACCAGCCGGTTGTACCTTTACCCGGTCACATTACAAAAGCACGCCGCCGCACCAGAAGTCGCATCATCTCCCCGCTCACCCCCACAAATGTCTTCCTCCAGCATCGTCGTCGTCGCCGGTTTCGGGCCCGGCATCTCCAACTCCGTCGCCAAGAAGTGGGGCAGGCTGGGATTCAAAGTCGCGCTCGTGTCTCGCACCAAGTCGCGGGTTGACGAGGGAGCTGCAGCGCTCGCTCAGGACGGGATTGATGCCAAAGGTTTCGCCGCGGACTTGACGGACCCCAACGCGGTCAAGCAAGTGCTGGCAGATGCGAAGAAGGCGTTTGATGGGGCTAAGGTCAAGATTCTGCACTGGTGCGTTCTCTTGTGGTCTGGCTTCCTACCTTTTGCATCATTTCTCACTGTTTTGCATCGTTATGTCGCTCCACGCTTTTTCAGGAACGCCTACGGGCAGGGTGCCGGTCTTCTCGACCACAAGATTGCCGACCTCCTGGTCCAGAACTTCGCCATCTCTGTCAGTAACATTCTCGTGGCAGTGCATGCCGTTCTGCCCGACCTCGAAGCCACCAAAGGGGCTGTTCTCGTGACTGGTGGAGCGTTCGGGGTGAGTTGACCACCGAGCGGAGTGAGCGAGGACAGAGCGAAGCAAGGCTGTCCACCAGAGGCGAGTGATCCGCGAAGCGGAATCTTTTCCGCGGAGCGGCACAAATGTGTCCGCCAGAGGCTACTGTCACACGCGGAGCGTATTCCTTCGCCGGACGTGTAAATTCTACTTTGCTTGTGTATTGGTTCCGACCGGAGCGAGCTTTGCGAGCGGAGGGAGGACTCCGAGGCCTACGCGCCGCCAGGCGCTGACCGAGGCTAATATCACACTCGGAGCGTATTCTTCCGCCGGAGGCGCACATTCAACGTTGCTCGTGTACCGGTTTCGCAATCCCATGACTCATCCGATTCTCCCCTCTTCGGTAGCTCGAACACGACGACGCCGTAAAAGCCGCTTTGGCCTTCAACGCCGCCACACTTGCCATCTCCAAAGCCGCGCAGCGCAAGACCGTGTTCCTTCTCAACGCCACCCTGGCATCCAAGGGGATCTACGCGGGCGAGGTGACGGTCGCGGGCCAGGTGAAGGGCACGGCGTGGGATGATGGCAAGGGCACGGCGACGATTGATCCGGACGATGTGGCGAACAAGTTTGCCGAGTTGGAGGAGAAGAGGGATGTGGTGAATGTGATTTTTAGCTAGTGGTGGAGATGTGAGTGGGAATAGGTCGGTAGAAGATAATGTAGTGGAGCTTGGTTAGGAATGTTGAATCGAGTCTTGATTCTCTGATTCTGTGTGCGAAATGACGCGCTGTCCCCAACATAACCTGCTATGGACCATCAATAATAACTCCCCAATTCGTCTTCTGCAGTGACATTGTCTGGCAGTCCTCCGCACCCGCGTAACACGTCCGTAAAGATACTCCCCCGACCAACCAAAGCAGCGGACCCGAAAAAGGGCGCAAGCTCTGTGGCCTCTCTCTCACGCTGAGTGGAAGCTGAGTCCATCAGCCGATAGCTGCCGTCTTGGTATCTCGATCATACCACATATATAAATAATGGGAGGACCGTGTGGGTTGTATGTGGCCGAGAAAGTCGGGAGTTGGCCGTTGATTCACAAAATCAATTTTGCACATACCCTGTCATACTTTGTGTTCGAGTTAAAGGGCACGACCGTCTCAAAACCATGACAATCCATGGTCTTGTGCTTGTGGCGACCGTTCCGGTGAACGTCCGTCCCCAGTAAAGTCTACAAACACGTTTCGTCGGCAACATTGCATTCATTCTTGAGACGTCTGGACGAGACGGCATGTCCACGTTTCAAGGTAGGAAGGCCGTTGGTCATTTCCGCACGAAGTTGGCTGCATCCGAAGAAAGGGAAAACCAGCTGGAAGGGGTGTAAGAACTCTGGGCAGGGACGGTGTTTGATTATCCCAGTGATAAACAAGTCTGACGATGGAAGTATTTTCGTGGGTCACATTGGATAAAATGACAAAGTATTTTCTCCAACATAGTTTTGCCTTCCTTTACTCTGATGGAACACTGGTGAAAGATACACCTCTATCATACGTCAACATTGAGTTTGCTGATCTCTGCCGAATGCAGTGCACGGTTGTCCATAAGTGTTACCCTACCAGCACTAAGGAATCGTTTTGTTCCGCTACAAACCAAGCACGGGACATGTTTCAATTCTTTCAAAACTGTGGACTCACGTTGCTGATCCTCCCGCAGGGGAAGTCCACATACGAGCTGCCTTTATTTGGTGTGCGACACACCGCACCCGAAGTCGTTCCGACGCACCACTGAGAACCCAGAAAAGCGAGAAAGAGTGAGATCCCAACGATGTATCGACTCAAGGCTGCGATATCACTCAATCGCAGCTCAGCACCGTTGACAGAACGTACCCCTGAGCACCCATCAGGCGGAGGGCAGTCGACGTTTTTGCCACGCGGGGCGATGGAGGCGGCACTGATGAGTAGTGCAAAGACGAGAAGGAGAATGAACGTGACGTTGCGCATGGTGGGTGGTTGCTGGATGTCGACCGGAGAAAGGCAAGAGAACGAGAGCCTGGACGGAGAGATAACACGTCGGTGGGAGAGAGGACGTCAGGTACATTGGTTAGCCTTGTTTTTTTCTTTCTGAGGGTCCTCCGGGCGAACAAAAAAGGATGACGGAACGGAATCTTCCGAATTCCCAATGTTTGGATAAATCCTGTAGAGGTGGAAGTATCGCTTCGTAGAGAAAAATGTAATTCGGAGTGTTCCGTACCCTCGTGCAACCCCTGTTTGACGCATTTCAAAACTAGTGGAACATTTGGTGTTTCAAGGTAGCGTTTAAAAGGTAACCGAGGCGGTGAGAAATTGGATCCTCCCGTTTTGAGGAATCGACAATCAACTCCCCAGGAAGAGAAGACATGTCCGCAAGGTGAAAAAAGACCAATACGTGTCTTCGCTATTGTCATAAGATTTCAGGAAGCAGAAACCAATCCAAAAAGAGAGTTTCCATGCTTTGAATGTAAAGTTGAATGACGGGGACGGTCAACAGACCCGTGGACCGTGATTCGCGTGTGTTGGCTGGTTCGGCGCATAAACGTGTTTAACCTTCGACCAAGCCACGACTTTCGCGCTCATCGAACGGAACATCATTCGGCCCCGCGGACATATCTTGAGACATTGGGCGGTCGTACTACAGAGGCTGACTTGATTTTGTATCCCAAGAGAAATCAAGAAGACGAGTGACTACAACATCGTCTATTGTCCACGTTCGTGGTCACTTTACGTTGGCGGGACTGTCACTATTGGGACTACACTCGTAGATCCCGTCGCACATCTTTCTATTGTCGGCCCGTTCTTGAATATCCCGCGGTTAGCTTCTGGACTCGCCCTACCACTCCGAGTCAGAGGTTGGGGGGAGACCAACATCGGCGTCATGGCTCGTGGTCTCGTACGCGGTTTATTCACAGAATACTTTTCGACAGATCAGATGGTACACAACCGATGGTACTACTAACAAAGTAATGTGCGTCACAACATGAGAAAGTCTAAACCACAGTCTCGCAGCTGGCGTTTGCCCCCAGACTCGGCATGCTCGCAACGTGCGCCTTCTTGGCGTCCCCGTTGGCAAGGTGACTCTTGGCGACGAGATCCAGCCCGTCAGAGTCCTGGTCTGGGTTGAACACTTGATGTGGGGCGGAGGATTAATATAATTGTGAGGAAGGAAAACACCAGCGGGGTTGTGTCCCGACGGGCGAAACCAAGAACATACCTCGGTAGTTGATTTTGGTGATAAAGTAATAGTGCACCGACGCGAAGACGGCTCCCAGCACGGGTCCGATCCAGAAGATCCACTGGTCCTTCCAATCCCCTACACATGCGACGTGTGCGCGAAGTGAACGTCAGTCGGTTGCGTGTGGAAGAGCGAAGATGGGTCAGCAAATGTCATCGAATGATCGTGGTGTCGAACAGCGGAAAAAGCAAACGAACCTGTAACTACAGCGGGCCCGAAGGAGCGAGCTGGGTTCACGCTGCACCCGGTGTACGGGATGAGAATGAGATGCAGGACGAAGACAACGAGACCAATCAGGACTGGGGCGCTATGGGGCATTCAGGGTTATGTCAAGGGAACACGTCAAACGTCCGAATGTGACGAAGAGAGGAAGAGAGGAGGAGGAGAAGGTACAACAAACTCACAGAAACGTAATCCTCGACTTTTCAACGGCGGTCAGGAACACGGTCGAGATCAACAGGAACGTGCCGAACGCCTCGATGAAGACGGCTTGCGCGACGCTCTGTTGGGCGATGGATATATTTTTAGTATTACTATCAAAGAGAAAAAGCGCATCCAGAACTTGTTACATGCTCCACGAGTGGAATGTACTCCTCTCAGGCAATTGCCTGGAGGAGGCCTCGAATTTCTTCCGTCTTCCGTGTTTCGCACTCCACGACCTCGCAAGCTCACCAACCCATCAGCCCTCTTATTTACGCCAATCACACCCCCAGGATAAAGCGCGTTCACAAACGCCGCGGCGACGACCCCACCCAAAACCTCCGCAACGATATACAACGCCGCCTTGCGGACGTTGAGTTTGCCAATCAGGACCAACCCGAGGGTGACGGCGGGATTGAGGGAGCCCCCGCTAACGCGGTACCACAACGAAACGTTGATCGCGAGACCGAATCCAAATGCGCATGCGATCGAGAGGACGGCGGCAGGGTCGAGGGAGGCGGTGGCAGTGACGGAGAGGGCGGCGTTCACACCGGCGAGGCCTGTGTAGACGAAGAACCTGATGGGCGGTGGGGGAGGGGACGTCAAACGAAGTGAAGCGAAGCGAGGAGAAAGGGGAAGACGGGGATGGGTGGACGTACCAGGTTCCGATAAATTCTCCAAGGGCCTTGAAAGACGTGAATTCAAGGTGGGGTGACACGAAAAGACGGGAGAGAATCGCGATGTCCACAAAAAGTTGAAGGCAACGTTGTGAGCACAGTAGTACACACGCCGAGTGCCATCTAAAACGTGGCTGTTGGACATTCGACCCTCACCTGAAGCAACTCAACGACCCCCTCAGAATACGGCGTGCGCGGATGTGTCGGGGCGAAGAGAAACGCGGTTGGGTTCAAGAGGTCGCTCGATGCTGTCATTGTATCCACGAATGTAATAGTGAGGTAGGGAAGATGGCTGCCTGAAGGTATCGGTGAGGGTGTTTTGTATCAACACAGACGCCCGGATTGAAAACTGTCCACGGTGAGTCGAACAGTGGACATGTCCGGTCGCGACATAATTTTTATAACCAACAGTTCCGCAAAAACCTGTTCCAGATCGACGCTGCGTCCCCACTCGCATGGACCCGTCTACGGGCGTCGATCGCGTCTTGGCCTCCTCTTGGCGCAACGGCGGAAGCGCAACACATTGCTGCCATGACGAGTATAAGCGTGGACGCGGATACTCACGCAATCCACGAAAAGCGCAGCGAGAGCGGGCGTCGCGAAAAAAATGACAGGGAACCGTGTCAAGGTATTCCGCAGGCAGGTGGCTGTGCCTGTCTGCGGTCAGGCAAACGCGACCTTTTTGTTTTGTATCCCAACGAAGGTAGACGAAGGTAGATTACCTGCAATTCTTCCAGTCGTCTCGTCTGAAAATTTCATGGAGCCAAATTCCGCCACCCCCAGAGGTTTCGTGTCTGTCATTTTCTCCACCTGACGTCGAGTACATAGTGTGACGAGTGTGAGGAAAGTGCGCGGTACTGGCCCCAACACGTTCGTGACTTGCAAACAATGCTCAAGGCCTTTTGTCTACATCTATAAGCGTGTGAGCAAAGGTCTTGCAAAAAAAATGGTTGGAGGATATTGACATGGGGGGCGAAAGTCAAACAAAATGACAGTCCATAGAAGCTTGGAACTCAACGTACGTGGTATGGAAGCGCATCTATATGTAAATGTAAGGATGTGGAGCTCCTTAATGTAACTGCAAGTGGCGCCACCTTCAAGCATTTCCACATTGCGAGTCAGGGATTGTCTCTGAACATATACGGCAATACTCAAGGTCACCAGTAAAAAGGTTTGTCTTTTGTAATCTGATGTGTAATAAGGAACTTGGTTGCAAACCTAAAACTATCCTTGCTGTACACATAAGTGCAAGGTCAAACATTTTGAAAAAATAAATGCAATAAGCCATCCAAATGTTGAAGTCAGTGGGTTTTTAAAGCAGACTGACTGTGCTCTTTTCCATTGTATGAATGGCTGAGTAATTGGAAGTTTGCCTCTTGAACTCCTGCAAGGTGGACACAATCTCCATTCTCCAACAGATATGATTACACCCTGGTGAAGACAACACGTGGCTTACTTGAGGATCCAAAGTGCTCTCAAAACCTTCTTCCTACAACTATTTGGAGGTGAGACTGGTCTTGGAAATTATTGGTTTTATGGAGAGTCTGAGCTGCCACCATAGTAAGTACACAAGTTGAGAGTGACAAGCTTTGATCTTTTTTCCTTAAAGTCAAGTGAGAATGAAGAGATGTTACTCTTGATGTCACTATGTAATAAACATGTTCCAGCTGAAAATATCCCACACCCACATCTTTAAAGGGCTAGAAGTCATTTCTAAATTGCAATTGTAGGGCACAGAGTGTCTGGACAATGTGAGGTGGTAAGGGGATAGTGGGTATCATCAGGGTAAAAGCAGCACATCAAAAGCAGACATCACTTCAATGGAAATGGTCTGTCACAGATTAAAAAAAAATCGGCATGAACATGTTGCTATAAAGCATGTGGGGATGTCACTGCACAGATCACAGTGAACATGACACCATCACAAGAAGAGAAAGATGGTAAAACAAGTTGCAAAGCTTCTGACATGATCCCCTCTGTGGGATAGCAAAACAGTCACTTGGAAAAGCATGGCTTGCTAGTACCTTTGCATTTGGACCCTGGGGTCACCCCAAATACTCAGCGGAATGCAAAATATGTCTCAGAGTAGATCCCGTCATGTCAGAGCATCTTGCCAAATGAATTTCTGTAGGTAGAGTCATACAGTGCAATGCAACGTATGGAAGATTGATGTCTGGTTGATAGTATCACCCATTATTGGCATAATGGTATGAAATGTATGTCACCATTCAAATATATCATGATTGCTCATACTTACATGGCAAGTGAGCTCAGGCTACTCATGTCTCAAAAAGACCTTGAGCCAAAATATCAGCAATCCAAAGTGCCTTGCAAACTTAAAATTGATATGGCAGGGTGTCACCAGACCTTTAGTGAATGAAAATCTGTTGGGCATAGGACTAGTACCACTGCAATGATTGTTGGACTCCTGGGTTCAAAGCGTACCTCAATGTGGGAATCATCACACAAGAGTGTCTTTGTAAATTAATTGTGGCCCCAAGTACAGTAATACATGGTATTGTGTTCTTTGTTTTTGATGATGTGCCAGACTATCTTTTTTGCTCATTGTCATGTCATGTAATATTTTGTGCAGTGTGCAAAACTGGTGACACCTAGCTTCCACAACAACTGGCATAGTCAAGTAGCAGTGGGTCAAATATGTGGGTGCTGTTTGGACATTGGGTGATGCCCCATGAGCACACATGTGGTGTCACTTGGAGCAACAAGGTTGACATATGGGTATGCACAGCAGCCAGGGAAAGGTATGAAACAATGTGACAGTAAGAGATCAGTTATGTGCCATCAGATAACATTGTAAATTCTGCAAACGGGTGAGAGACAACGTCATGCAGTATTGTCGCAATAGATGCCATGGAGTCTGTGACATCACCTGCCAAAAAGAGCAGCAAACAAAGCAAGCGTTCAGCAGCACACATTTAGTTCCTTCTCTGAAATAGTTGATTGTTTTCTAGCTGTACAGCTATTGCAGGTTGTTGCATAGATTGTAAATGTTACATTTCGCTCATTGTTTGACATCCTTGGATCGCTGTGTGCGGAAATCAAAATTGCCGAAGAAGATTCGAAGCTGGCGTGATGACTTGTGGAGACCTGCGGAACGGGTGCCCACCCTGATGACTCGACGCCAGGTAAGTTGATACGATGGAGCGTACGGTGTTCTGGTAACAGACAGTGTATATCAGAGACTTACGATGTACCCTGTGTGTCTGAGCTGGGTTCCCCGTGTGTATTCGAAATGCGGGGTGGGTGGAATATGGCGACAGGGGGGCGCGGAAGTCGTAAACGGGATCAGACCTCATTGAACGCTAGATTTTTTTTAAATACATGCAAATTAAGTAACCCCGATAGTCCGATGTGGTGCGATCTGCATGAGGAGTGGTGCGGGGTGTGGGGCGAGCGAGCGCGGACTCCAAACACCCACACCAGCGCTCAACCGACCGATCCATGAAATCCGCACCAGCCACACTTCTTTCCCATCTTATTTGACCCCACAACCGCGTTATTTCCCCGCTCTAACCTCGATGATGATCTGCCCCTGTGAGTCACCAGGTTCGCCAGGTGGTGTGGCACAACAAAGCACCGAGAGAGCCATCAAGACTAATCACCTGCACCGGGCGCAAGATAACACAGCGGAGCTAAGAGCAGACACTCGAGTGACACTCTGGGCGACTCGCGGCGAACAGCGAGTGCGGCACAGCAACGCAACCATCTTGCACCAGTAACTCAACTCGGTACTCGCACATCCAAGCAATGCCAGCACTCGCGACACTCGCAACACTCGCCTTAGCGCCCGAAGCGGCATCATCGCTCTCGCCCGCTCTCTCATCGCTCCACCGGCGTCTCCCCCTCCTCTCCGCCTCCTCCACCTCCCCCGGCCTCGCCCCCCTCACTCTCCCCCTCGCCCGCGCATACCGCACATCCCCCGACGCCAACCCCACCGCCGACACACCAGGCAAGCCCGACCCGCTCCCCTTCCACGTCTCGGAGCTCTCGTCCTCGCTCCGCAAATCGCTGCGTCACCGCGCGCAGCACTTCCCCGCCGTGGTCGTTGGAGACCCAGCCTACACGGGCACGCCGTCATCGTTCAACCCACTCGCGGCGTTCGAGAACCCGAGTGCGGAGTACTTTAACGTCGGGTCCACCCCTTCCTCCACCTCCACCTATGCCTCCGCTACCTCTACCCACGTACCCCCCTCGGCACACCCCCTGCAACCAATCTCTGCCACAACCCGCGCGCGCATCCGTGGCGTCGGCGCCGGGTCCTGTTCTCTCGACCTCGCATTCGCACCTGGAGTCGCATGCATAACTTTGTCCAACCCGTCAAAGCGGAACGCAATGTCTGGGAAAGTCGTCGCCGAGTTTGCTGATGCGTTGGATGTTTTGGAGAGGGTTTGTGAGCGTGGGGATGGAGAGACGGGTGCTGGGAAAGAAGTTGTGGCGGTTATCGTTAGGGGGGCGGGCGGGATTTTTAGTGCGGGGTCTGGTGAGTTTCCTTTTGCGAGGTCTGGAGTGCGCGAGACCTAAGCGCCAATAGGCGCTGACCGAGGGTGTCCACCGGAGGCGAATGATTTGTGATTGATTAGGTTTTGTATTTGGGCTTCCTTAACCCCTTCCCTTCCCTTCCCTTCCCTTCCCTTCCCTTGCACGCACCACGGCAGACCTGACCGCTGCGAAAACGCACCCCGAGACTGTGACGGACATCCACAACCTGATGGTTGAGACTATTGCGCGGTTGCGGCGGCTGAATTTGATAACGTGTGCTGCGATTGATGGGTATGCGTTGGGTGAGTTCCAGGCGACAGTCGACATTCAAATGAAGGAACGTCGAGGATAATGAGTAGTCACTATGTCCACCCTGTCCTCGTCGTTCTGCCACCCATCACCGTCTCAACTCTCCTTCCCCATCTTCCTCCCTCCTTCACCATCTTCCTCCCTCCTTCTCTCCCACTTTTCTCCTCACCCCTTCGCCTCGACAACGTCCAAGGCGGCTCGACCGAACTCCTCTCGGCATGCGACCACCGCGTCATGGCCGAGAACGCCGTGATCAGGTTCGTGCAGGTCAATATGGGATTGTCGACTGCGTGGGGGGGTGAGTCTTCTCGCAGGGGTGATGGCGGGGGTGCTGTTTCGAAGCTCGATTACTAAACCTCGAACCTGTGCTCACGTCGCACGTCCCCCCCCCCCCCCCCTCTCGCCCGGCACCGCAGGCGGCTCCTCCCTCGTCCGCACCGTCGGACGCTCCAACGCGCTCCAAATCCTCGGCGGGTCCCCAAAGATCACCGCGCCCCTCGCGCTCAAACTGCGTCTGGCCGACCACGTCGGGGGCCCGGGTCAGGACGCGACGAGCGCAGCCGCGGAGTGGCTTGCGCAGTATGTGTGGGAGGATCCGGATGCGGCGGTGAAGTGCGGGGCTGCGTTGCCGGCGAGCTCTGTTGGGGGTGCGCCTGGGGCGGGGGCAGCAACAGCGGGGACGTGGCAGGGATTGAAGAAACATGCCGTGGCCGCGGTCCGCGGGATAAAGTCCGTCGTCGTGAAAGTGCAGGACGAAAGGATGGAAGACAACGCGGCGTACGAGAAGGCGTTGCGCGAGAGGTTGATTGCGAGCGAGGGAAGTAAGAGGGCCATGGGGGGGGCGATTACCAAGAAGATTTGAGGGGCGGGTGTGGAGTGGCGAGGGTTGCGTGGGGGGTGGGGGGAGAGTGGGGAAGGGAGAGTGGGAAGTGGGAAGTGGTGTTGTGACGGAGGGGAGGGAAGAGCGTTGGTAGGATATATAGACTGATAGATTCATCACGTGTTGTTCTCGTCATGTTCACTCCTTAAAATCATAAATGCTTTTTCGTATGTTGGTGCTTATGTTGCTGCGAGCCAAAAGGGTATGCATTTAATTCATCGTCAGACATTCAGTGTAGGAATAATGTACCCTTGTCACTTTACATATAGTTATCAACGTACCATATTGGGTATTGAACGCGTGATCCAGTGGGCTCAAAACTAAAGACCACAGCACCGTCCCGTTGACGAGAACTTCTCAAAGACAAGCGCACCGGACTGGACCATCGGAGACCGTGGAGATATCAAGAACGCAGCCCTGTGCAACCCGGCTCCGACACCTTGAAGGACGAACCAGACCGATCGACAAGTCATCCCACAACCTCGCACAAACGCTGCAGTATACTCGATGTCACAAGCAACTGATACTGCCGCTGCACCGCCGTGGATCCAAACTCCACCGGAGAAAAGGGAAGAGCTGGGCCGTTACATAAACATCGCGATTGCCGTGCCAGGTCTGGGAGAAACCAACACAGGGACGGGCGAGGAGACAGCTGTTCAATTTCTCCATGACACGTTCGTAGATGAACTAAATGATTCGCAAAGGGCCCAAGCACCTGACGCGGGCACGGTTCGGTTGAACTTCCGAGATGATCGCGACAAACTAGGGGGAGAGGTGTCGCTGTTCTTGGGAGTGACTCCGGACTTGAAAGGTTACGCACTTCTCAACAATCGCGTGGACGATCCAGCAAAAATAACAAGCGCGCTTTCCAAGCTAACGCGCCAACTTGCGGTGTACGCGGAGAAGTCGTTTGTCGCCCCCAATGTGGAAATCCTCTGATCGGTCATCGTGGAGCGTTTTGGTGAGTCCTCTGCTACACCTTTGCAACTATTCACGATGGCCTA
This sequence comes from Gonapodya prolifera JEL478, assembly GCA_001574975.1. Classification (NCBI taxonomy): domain Eukaryota; kingdom Fungi; phylum Monoblepharomycota; class Monoblepharidomycetes; order Monoblepharidales; family Gonapodyaceae; genus Gonapodya; species Gonapodya prolifera. The sequence continues at coordinate 39,574 of KQ965778.1, forward strand.
TAAACATAGTTCTCGCCAAAAAGGTGAAACATCGGACCCCACGTCCCCCTTCCAACACATATACCCACTCTGGTTCGTTGACCAGGCGAGCCAATGCTTTCTCGTACGCTTCCTTCCAGATCTTGTCCAAGTTGTGATGCAACCACGTAAACAACACCGGAATCTGAGGTCCAACGTTCCAGATTTTCTGCGGACATTGACTGCTGAATCAAACTCACAACAGACTCTCTCAGTGAAAACAAATCAACAATACTGAAAGCAGCCATTCTCATTCAAACACTTGTGATGCAAGTGCGGGATGGCAGTGGTGTGTGCTGCCTTGAGAAACATTTCGTGGATGTTTGGCCGACATCTCCGCTGAACACTTCCGAGATTCCCGTTTTGGACGGCGGCGGAAGCGACAGACGCAGCTGTGACGTTTCCGAGAGCTTTGATGTTGCCACGACAGTGCGAACAACCCGCTGCGTCATTTGTCTGTGTCGATGGATGTGAACGAGGCTCTTTCTTCAGACGAATTATGGAACTTTTGCCTGGACTACATGGGCTTGGAGGTGGAACTTTCATCCAACATAGCAATATCCCCTGGAAAAGGCTGCATTCGTTTTTGATATGAGCTATCTCCTGGAAATTGTAATTCGTGTTGACGCTGCCTAGGGGGAACATTTTGTCATGAGGGAACTTCTCCCAGACAAAGAAAGGACGATGGCAGAGCTCGTGCACGCAATACCAATCATCCAGATGATGATCCGCGGGGGAACCGACTCAAAAACCAGAGCTGCTTGACTTTCTTGGTCTTGCAATTTTTGTTCGACAATACGTTGTCTGTTCTGTTGTGCGAGCGAGTGATGGAATTGAGGATCCTGAAGGGTTAATCTACACCAACCGACGTGACATTACACATCCGATAGCCTATAAAGACTGAACAAGCGTCGTCGAATGTTGCAGGGCCGAGTGTGCTGTGACGGTGAACAATCGCGAAGGCGGAGGCACAGTCAAATTGCGTGCGTGTGTCGGATGCAGAATTGCGCAGTATTGCTCGCCGGTATGCCAGAAGTAGCATTGGAAAGAGCACAAGCAGAGTTGAAAAAGATTCCAGGAAGCGGGGACGAAGTGATGTTAGAAATGGGAAGTCCGAAATCAGTTGATGATAGTTTCAGCAGGATACACAATTCAGCGATGCTGCACATAATGTGATTTTTCCATCAAATGCAATACAAATTCAAACATAAATTCGACCAAGCCACCAAGACGTCTTCACAAGGCGAAGTTGAGCTGCGTGCCAAACGTCGCCGTGACGGGCTTCACAAAGGTCTCCTCATACCCCACTTTTGGTAGCAGAGCCGTATTATTGGCGAACGCGTTCTCCAAGAATTCAATGTACGATATCTTCCCTCCGTACATGATCCCATCGTGCGAAAGGTCCGGGAAAATATGATGCGCGATCCTGCTCCCCGGGTTGGCTCTCGCATTACCCCTCCCCGCAGCTGCCGACCCATCCACACCGACCAACACATCGCCCACGGACGACACGATCAGCATGGGTCCGCCAAGTTTCCTCGTCCCCCCGCTGGGCTGGACGCGCTGTGACCACACAGCGGTGATGTCGTTGATCTCGTCCAGGAAGAGCTCGGAGGTGTTCCCTCCTGCGGTGATGAATGTGCCGGCGAGAACGCAACCGCCTTGGTTGAGGAGGCGGTGCATGACTTTGCCTTTTTCGGTGAGATAGGTCTCGGGGTTGATGGATGCGTTGAGCTTGGCGGCGGATTGAAGGGAGAAGAATGTGTCTTAAAGAGGTCGAGGAGAGCCGTTAGCTCGACGCATGCAGGCAACGGCACAAGCCAAACTCACAGTAGATACCACTGTCGACGGGGATGGGAATCTGTCCCGTCGCATTCGGCGCCGGATCGGAGCCTTGAACAATGGCGGGCAGACCGTCGGTAGCATTGGGCTGCGTGAACGTAATGTTGTCCGGGACCGCGGTGAAAAGCGAGGGTGCGATGGGCACGCTGCCGAGGAATCCACCAACTGGGCGTTCGGCTTCGGCTTCGTTGACGTACCACGCGACCATGCCACCCTCCGAATGGCCGACGGCCGCCCACTCGTACGTGAGAAGTTTGGCAATGGGGCTCTTCCTAATAGCGACAGCCGAATACGACGCGTCGTCAGCATGGGGAACGCCCGCCTCGTAGTCGAACTGCGTGTCTGAACCCAGCCCGGCGTAGTCGGGGCCAATGACGGCAAAGCCCGAGTTGGCGAGCTCGAAGACGCCTTGGAAGTCGTAGTAGAGCGAGCGGCGGAGAGATGGCGCGCAGTCACGCGTGACGCCTGCTGTGCCGTGCGTCCAGACGACGGAGCGGATTTTGGTTGTGCTGTTGCCGGCCGAGACTTTGGAGGATGCGTAGTAGGGGAGGAGGACGAAGCCGGTTGCGGGGACGGGTGCTTTGTTGATGTCGAGGGAGACGTACATGAATCTGGAATGACACGAAAGCGAAGGTCGACATCGGTGCAGGGTCGGTTGATAACATTTTCGACCAAGACAACGTACCTGTACAATGTGAGAGAGGGGGGATAGGCGTACTGAGCGTCGAGAGGCGACCGACTGATTTGTTCAAACTTGAGCAGGTCACCGGGTTTGGATGTCGTGCTCGAGAAGTTTGCCGGTGTGCGGTAAAACGCGGATGCCGAGACGTTCACGGCAGTGCGGGCGTTGAAGACATTGAGAGCGAATGCGTAGGTGTCGCGGACGCTTTTGAATGCATCCTGAGTCTGGCGGCTGAGAAGGGGGATGGCATCGGTGGGAGCGAAGAGAGCGGCGGACAACGCAATGATGATCGCTGGAATGAGTCGCATGGTGGAGTCACTAGAGTCCTTGGTGGATCGCTTTATGTTCGCGCCTTCTGAGACCCATTTCGACACTTCTCCTGGCGGTCCGAATTTTCTGAGTTCGCAGGAAGGGTCCGAGACTTGTACCTGAGACCAGGCGACCCGAACCCCAACGACAAAGAAACGGTACTGGCCGAAACGGTACTGAAATGACCAGCGGGAAGCGGGAATATCATGGAATAGGTAACCAAAGGGTTGCATTCCGTGCGTGGTCATCGACCATCCATCATGAGAATCGGGCTCATGCGGCCCGTCTTCCCTTGACCCTTGTCCGAGGTCCGGTCGCGTTTCGAGGTCGCAAGGCTCAACTAAGTGATGAGACCGGTGCTAGGGTCGTTCACAGCCCTGCTCGTCCTCACTCGACGAGATGTGTCAAGGCCAATTCAACTTGACAGATATGATGTTCGGCACTTCAGTCACGTCGAACATATCTCTCGCCTGTCGTATGACAGATTCAACGTGGAATTTACTGCCTGTGGCCACTGCGATGTGAACAGGCGCACAGTATTCTGCGGACTAAAGACTCTTTGAAATGATGCACGAGAAAATTAACAAGGCCTTGGAAGCAGCGGAGTCCAAGTAATTATCCTCAGTTATGTTTTGGGATTCGCCACAGCACTTCACTCTCTGCTCACCGAACAAAATGTGAGCGAGCCGTCGCCTTTGCTGCAACGTGTGCATATTCACTGACGAGACTTCCATTCTTTCTACCCTCGTCTATCGACCTGACTGTCCTATAACCGCAACCGATCGGGATCGTTCCTGCAATTTTGTAACAGGATCGGCGGATCGGCAGCACATCTGGCATTGCGCAAGGAAGGAAACGCTCTCTTCACAAAGGCCAAGGTGAGCGAGCGGACCCCTTGGTGGAAAAAGCTCAAAGTTTGAGTCATGAACCTTCCCGGCAATCCTGCAGGACCCATCGCTCGGCTTTCCCACACGAGATCACTACTACAAGGAAGCTTTGAAAAAGTATTCCTCTGCCCTCAGCGCGGCGTCCAACGCAGACGAGCACCTTTCAACGCTCAAAAATGTTGGGATGACTTCGCTGCGCATCGCCGAGATTCTCTACCAGTCGGAAGAGAGGGAGTTCAAAAACAACTTGACGTCTCTCTCGATGTTGAATGAGGATGAGGACGAATGGGAGGATACGAGCGATGACGGTACGTTCTCGTCTTTCGACCTTTTGTGATTTCACTCCAATGCCAACTCCGAACATCAAAAACACATCCTAGAACCAATCCGGTTCACTCTCAACTCCGCATCCCTCACGACCTACCTCTTTTGGACCAAAGAATGTCTCCACAACATGTCCCGCGCGATCCACAGCAACCGGTCCCTCCCACCCGCGCAGCAAAAGCCCTCCGAATGGATCGACCCCCTTCAAGCCGTCATCGACCAGGCACTCGACCACGCCCGCACCGTCATCAACGGAATTCCCGACACTCACACCGACCGCGTCCAACTCCGGCACATGCGCACGCTGTGCAAGGTCTTCGACCGTCGCGGGATGGACTCCATCTCGCCGCCCTTCGCGCCCGCCTCGAGGATGTACATCGACGTGGCCGCGAAGCTCCTCCATCGTGCCGTATCGCTCAGCGAGAGCGACGTTGAGCACATCGGTACGCGGCCCAAGCACCACGTGTGTCTCGCCCTGTTGGCCGACATGGAAGAACCTCTGGGCGAGGCGGAGCGGTTCTGCAGGGGTCTTGCCGACGGGGAGCAGGCGCAGTTCGACGAGGAGATCGAGGCGCTCAAGGAGGACGCGAGGCAGCTGGCGCAGACGACGCAGTCGGTCCAGGCGAGGGAGATTGGAGACGCGACGCTGGAGAGGGCCACGAAGGGGTCAGAGGAGCTGAGCGTCGAGGGGGCCTGGGTGGCGTACGATCACTTCAAGGTAAATTTGCCGGTGCTAGATGAGCGTGGTTGTTGAAGTCCCACTGACCAGCACCGTTGCACGCACTTCAGCAAGCAGCACTTCTGACTCGTGAACTCGACGTGGAGAACGAGGCCATCGCGTTCAGCCGCATGGGCCGCGTCTGGCTCGAGGTGTTCAAGGACAAGGCAAGGGCACACGGAAATTTCCTACGTAGCGTCGAGCTGGCCCAAGTGAGTGTTCATACACAGTCCGTTGTCTTCGCTTGGTACCAACTGTTCTCGTCCCGTACCCCCACCCACCACCACGATCAACTCCCAGACGCTCTACCCCCGCGACCTCTCCACCCGCCCCTGGTACTCCCTCGCCGTCGCATCCATCGAATCGCGCCGGGCAGAGCTTCAAGAACGCGAGCAAGAAGCCGCCGTGCGAGAGAAGGCGCCCTTCCTGGAGCAACTCCAGGACGAGATCGCGGCACTGGACGAGGCGGCCAAGAAGGGCACCGAAGCACTCGTGAAGCATGTGTACGAGAAGCACCCGCCGAAAGTGGAAGGTGCGATGATGGGGTCGTTGGAGAGTGAGTCGTTGAAGAGGACGGTGAGGCAAGGTGGGTTTTATGGTTGGGTCGGTGGGTTTGCAGTTTGTTCGGGGGTCTGACGTTTATTTCGGTATGCTCCGAAGCGGTGGTACACTATCATACCGATCGAAACTTGAAGGACGGAAAGCTGTGGGAAGTGCTGTGCGAGGAGATTTCCAAGGTGAGAGAAAGTGATCGGCCAGTTGTCCAAGTGCTGCTACTTGAGAGCGTTACGATTCCCAAAGCGGCTCAACGCCAAGTACGAGACGCTGAAAGGATGATTGGAGATCGGGGGTCATCATACTTCTGCGTAGTTTAGTACAAATTAATCAAATCACCCCATCTTTTTGAATACAAAACAAGTTCAACATATTGTACACTGCCGAAGATGTCACGCCTACGTAGTTCGGGCGTTTCACTCTTGATCCGTAGAAGGTTGCTCCTCGTAACATCGTCCAGACCCATGACATTGTGCGCAAACTTTTTTTGCACAAAGATCCTCTCCGCAAGAAGAAACGCATTTGAAGCACGCATCGGAGCGACACCTTTTGCAGTAGACGAAATCATCCTCATCTTCAGGGTACGATATCGCACAAAGGTTGCAGGACATAGTTTCGTGACAAAAGTCGCATAGCTTCATATAAACACAAATCGCGCAAAATTGTGGACACCCGCAGGGCGTGTGACTGGGGCATATGAAGGTGGGATCCTCGCATTCAGCACAAACTTCTGTCACACACGATGGGCAGCAATCTCCGTCACAGTGCTGGGACATAGAGCCAGGCATCTAGCCAGCATCTTTACGGCATTTTAGGGACGTTTGAGTGTGCGTCGTGTGGCAGGAATCGCAAACCACTTCGGTGATGTCTGGGGAGGATATGCCGCAAGTCAAAACGTGTGTCCGGCTTTGCGCAAAAGCACAGGTGCTGTGGTCCAAGTCAGCGGAACACGCCGGAACTCATCGGAACTGCTTGCGCAATAACGTACACGATTTGATGAGCAGAATAAGAAAAGCGTAAACTAGAATTGGAGCTATATAAACACTTGTAGAACTGCTAAGAACAAGCCTTTAGACTTCGAATCTCACTCTTCTCACTCGTTCCCACTCGCTCGTTTCGGCTCTCAGGTCACTCGGCGTGACCTCTCGGCTCCCTCTCGGCTCTCTCTCACTCGTACTCGCCTCTCTTACACGCTGGTCGCGGGACTTCGGACTCTCTCGGCAACCCCCGCCCGCTCCCCCTGAGAGTTGCTCTCCCTTCTTAGGCCCTTTTGCGCTGCTAAAAACCATCCGTTCACTGTCCCAAAGATCCAGAAACTGGAACTCCTTGACGTCCATGACAACACGCGATTTTTGACCACCATCTCAACGAACGACGATCCCGACGCCAAGCAGCCCTGCAACGTGACGCAACGTGACGTTCGGCCACCGAACGATTTGATTGGGGCCATCCGAGCGAGTCTTTATTTTTGAGTGTATAGGTGGTTTGATTTCGTCATGGATACTGGTGCGTTGATGCCGTGTTCATCTTCCTTTCCGTCACGTTGACCATTGTGGCGTCTTCACCGAAGCAACGGCAGCTTTGTGGGCTTTGGAGTTGCCAGAATGTTGACGTTTCTGATGCCCGCCTCCTCCACCGACCCCAATGTTGGAAATTCTGTCAAGTGGACTCTTCAGGTAATAATGGAGCCTCCCGGCCTCCGGACGAAACCAGCGTTATTCATTGCCTTACTCCAGGGAGTTGCAAGTTACATCGGGTTCAGTCACAAAGATTGATTGACTGAAACTGTATATTTTTTCCATCGTCGCTCGGTGTGGTCTGGAAAGATGTGCATGTCCAACACAGGGTCGGTAAACGACCAGCTCCAACAAGGAGCCAGCTGCGTCAATTCAATATTTAGAGACTGTGTCGGCGCGTAAGGACGGTGGGGAAAGGGAAAGGAAGGAAAGAGCAGCATCTGGAGGTCGCAGTCGTGAATTCTCCGAAGTTGCGTACTACGGAAATTTTAACCCAGGCGCCTACGACGTTTTTGATGATGGCTTTATTTCGTTTCCATACCCTGGCGAAACGGCCCCGGAATCGTGCGATATCACGGGTGCCGGCGGAACCTGCACATTTGAGTCCTTTGTGCAGAATCGGTTTCTTACTTTAATGTCAGGTTGAAGAAGAACTACATCGGTGGGTTTACGTGCCACAGGTGAGACGCTTGATCGGGAAAGTGAACGTGGAAGCTACAATGTTGACTTTGGGGCATTTTCCGTGTAGATTTGATGGTTCACATGGTGATAACACTGGTTTGACGCGTGAAGGGTACGAAAAGACGTGCTGGACACAGGCCGTTTGTCTTGCGCTCGTAAGCTTAATCGTCAAACAGTGACAGACTAGAGAATAGAGACACCTTGTGCACTAAGCTTGTTCGACGTCCTGTGGGATAAACCTCTGATTGCAAGGCAAACTGACCGTGACACTTTGCAGCAGCACTTCACCAGGATAAGTGTACCTTTTTGATCAGTTAGTGCAAAACGTCCCTTCCAGACGCACTTCTATTTACGTAACAATTTTTGTCGGGTCATTGTTACAAGTGCAATGGTCTAACCAGCCGAGGGGTAGTCGACTTAACGGTTCATGAATCATGATTCTTCTGAGACATCAATTCATCTGGCGACGGGAGTAGATTAGTCTAGAAAAAAGCTGTTGCGTTGCTCAGAATAACGCACGGTGCAATTCGGGAACGCAGCGTGGCTCGTTCTCCCGGGGTTGATGTTCGGTTAAACATCTTCTCCCGAGCAGCAGGCTGCTCTCGCTGCGGCGACGGCTTCCATCCACAAAAACACCCAATGTAGCATAAGATACACTAAAAATGAAGGTAGAGGTGCGTTTCTGGGTGCTACAGAAAGCACAACGTTGACTGAGTACTGCGCCCACACATTGCACACCGTCGACTTGAACGCGTCTTCGGAGGGAATTGAATAAGGCCAAAACGCCATATGGGCACTGGTGGTAGTGAGTATGGCCGGTATCGCCGGATCAGTATGCGTCTCTGTCTACTGGAGCGATCCCGATTTCGGAATTTCGACCTCTGCCATTGGGACACCCAAAACTTCCACGCCTGGGGGACAAAGCATTTTAGGGTTTTTCGGTACCGTAGAGTTGCGTACGCCCCTTTTTAGCTCTGAATGCAATTCAAACGTGAAAACGGGAAAGTTAAAGCAGTCACTTGTCAGCGCGGCGCAAGAAGAGCAGAATACAGGGAGCAGCGAGAGTCGAGCTCAACATTTTTCGCTTGGGCGGGCTACGTGACCGTGGCAGCCAGTCGCCTGTGCGATGCGTGGAAAGAGGCCAAAGTGGCGGCAAAAGTTGCTCACGCTGTGGCGCAGCCGGGTCCCTTCAACGGGCAACTTTCGAGCCACCACGCCGCGCAGCTCAACCACGACGCGCATGCAACAACTTCCCTCACGCTTCCCACAGCCCCAAAAACCTTCAATGCGAGTCAGCGAATTGGCGCTGCCCTGACGCACTGGCGAGTCCTCGAAAACGTGTGTTTTTGGGATAAACATTTACCCGCCGAGCGTTCCTTCATCGGCAGCCATTCAAACGCCTATGTACGCAAATCTAATTATACAAGCGCTGAAATTGCTCTCTTCACTTTCCCGCAAAGCCTCGTGATTGCGGCTGCGTTGATGAGTGAGATTCCGTGATAGGACCCCCCTCAGGTGCTCTACCAACGTCAGCTGAGGAGCATCGCGATGCACGAACGCCGTCTTCATAATGACCACGTGTTTGGACTCCGTATATGTCATACCTTCCAACCATTCGTTCAAGAGCGTGTCGCATGGTGCGTCGTATCGTGGTATCACGATGGAATGGGTCCAATCTCCTGCAGCTGAGCTTGAATATCCCTCCACAACACGCACAAAAGTTGGTTCCGTGTGCGTGGTGTCACCTGGAGCATTATTGTCCAATCGAAGAATGGGTCAGACGGACCAACCACAACCACCAAATCACCGACTTCCACAGTCTACTGGCGGCTTCTTTTCACAGGAAAGTAACGCCCCGCCTTATGTAAGTGCAAATTCAATGACCCAAAATGGCAGAATGGTTTTGAACTCGGTTTTCAAGTGAGCATGGGCGTGTCTCGCTGGAAGGGATTCTCGCCTGAATTGTATTCCCCCTGTTGAGTTGAAAGGAATGGGAACGTCTCAGCTTCGATTATCACTCCCATTGATGTGAACTCGCAGCATCACCAGTGTCTCCGCCGCGCCACCTGTTAACCACCGCCCAAACCTTCTGCACCAGCGAAGCCCAAAATACCCCTTTCCGGCGGTCCCTTCCCGCCGTGACCAAAGGAGTGGTTGGACTACAGTGGCCGTCTTATTGTGCATAGCACGACCTGAATTTAACTTAACACTTGTATGTACTCTTGCGAAACGTATACAGAAACTATCAGGAATAAAAAAGCGGGGTGGCGCTACTACTAGCGATAAAAATCGACATCCCGCAGAAACAGAACGAATCCATTACCGACTTGAGACATCTCAATCGTCCACAATATCCCAGGCGCCAAAAAGTGCTCTAGTACAACGTTTTGTTCCTCCTCACGGTAGAATCGTACAGCTCTCTCCTCTGCCTCTCTCGCTGAGCCTTTTGCAGGCTCACTCCGACGCCATGCTTCTCCTGAAGTGGTGACACCGGTGGCTGTACTCCGTTCGGCCCTCCGGTGACAAGATTTCCTCCCAGCATCAGTTGGTCTGGTCGGTGCCGCCTGCGGTATCCTGGCTGCGCTTCCTTTGCAGCCTCCCTCAACAGCCTTCTCATGAAGGCCGGCGTCAGCTTCACACTTTCCTCCCGAATTTTAATTCCCGTTTGGTCTTGCAGTTGCCTGGCAAGATCTCGCACCTTGTTCGGTACGGACCCAACCGCTTTCCTGAGAGCACTCAAATCCGTCACCTTGTCCATCTCTTCCCGCACTGTCTCACTCAGAGCACGCATCCCGGCCACCGTCGCCTCCAGCTGCGAAAAAGTTCCTGTAATCGTCGCATCGGCCGCCGAGAGCTTTGTTTGGTACAACGACCACTGCGCCCAGTCCGACTGCTCGTAATCCTGCTTGCGCGTCTCCCAGAGTTGATGCGCCTGCAGTGAGAGCAGACTACCGTCTTTCTTCGGCTCGGGTTGATCAAAAGGAGGAAGTGCCGTTGGAAGCTTCGGCGTCCTCAGGAGCAGAATCTCGTCCATGTTGTGCTGCGAAGCACCTGGGGCTACAGGCACTTGGTCGAAACGATACATGTGCGCCTTAGCAGCAATGGATTCGCTGGGCGTCTGCGCGGCTTTTGATTTCGCGACGTCGGGTATGGTAATACTTGAAGTCCACTCCCGTCCGGGGAACACCACACAAGGGGGTATTTTGGGTTTCGCTGGTGCAGGAGGTTTGGGCGGTGGCTTTTTAACAGGTGCCGGTGCGTTTGGATCTCGTGGAGCGACCTTTCGAAGCTTCACGCCTCCCCTGGAAAGATTCAAACGATAGGTGAGCGGCGAATGAGTGGGAGATGTTATCGTCCGACCACGAACTCACTTGATGGCATTCATCAATTCTGCTTGCACATCTGCCGAACTCTTTGGAGCAGGAGCAGGAGCGGCTGGCGTAGCCGGCGCACCAGGCGCTGGAGGAGGTGGCGGACCCGCACCTGGTGGAGGAGGCGGCGGTGGGGGCCCTCCTGGAGGAGGAGGGGGAGGAGGAGGACCGCCCATCATCGGCGGTGGGGGAGGAGGAGGAGGACCTCCCGCCATTGGTGGAGGAGGCGGCGGTGCCGGTGGGCCTCCCATCATAGGCGGGTGTGGAGGTGGAGGCGGAGGGCCACCAATCATTGGAGGTGGTGGTGGTGGAGGTGGAGGTCCGCCTGCCATTGGAGGTGGTGGAGGTGGGGGAGGGGGACCGCCCATCATTGGCGGAGGAGGTGGGGGAAGCGGTGGCCCTCCGGCCATTGGTGGTGGGGGAGGAGGCGGTGGAGGACCTCCTGCCATTGATGGAGGTGGAGGGGGTGGGGGTGGGCCTCCCATCATCGGTGGGGGTGGAGGCGGAGGTGGGGGCCCACCATCCATTCCCGGAGGAGGAGGAGGAGGAGGAGGCGGAATACCTTTTGAATATACAATTCAACGAGTGAAAATTGCAAACGAAAGATGTGAGACGTACCTGGTCCTCCAGGCGGCGGGGGTGGTGGTGGGGGTGGTCCTCCAGCCATTGTCGGAGGCGGGGGTGGAGGTGGCGGGGGTCCACCTCCACTCGGTAACTTCGGTTCCTCCTTTTTGACTTCCTTCTTGACCTCCTTCTCCGGCTCTCCATCGAGGACTCTCCATCCGTCCACCCAACCTCGCTTGATCATACTGTACACGAAACCTCGCGCCGTGGCGGTCGCCTTGCCCAGCTTCTCCACCAATTCGTCCAAGTTACCTTCTGGGGCTTCCATGTATTCCAGCAGCGTGAAGAAGAGAGCTTGCCGCTCTTCGAGGGCTTGTTGTGCGAGTTCTTCCGCCGAGGGACCAGGCTTGGCGACTGGGGCTGCAGCAGGTCCCGACCCGGCACCTCCAGCTGGAGCGACTTTCTTGAGTCGGTTTTTCGCACCGCCGCTGAGTATGGCGTGATTGATTCGACGTGTGTGGCGTTCGTGGACGGTTTAAAGTTAGACCAAATCCCAGTCTTCAAAGACGTCCGAATACTCACCGGATCGCCGCCAGCAACTCCGCCTGCGCATCAGCTGCCGACACCTTTGGTTTCGCTGCTCCAGATGCCGGCGGGGCAGGTGGAGCTCCAGGCGGTGGTGGTCCTGGAGGGCCCGGCGGTGGGGGAGGCCCGGGTGGGGGAGGAGGACCTGGTGGTGGAGGTGGACCACCCTCGTCACCAAACGGTGGAGGCGGTGGTGGTGGTGGGACTCCGGGTGGGCCAGGTGGGGGAGGTGGTGGTGGTGGTGGTGGTCCGCCTGGAAGTATGGGAGGAGGCGGAGGAGGGGGAGGGGGGATGCCTGGAATCATCGGGGGAGGGGGTGGTGGTGGTGGTGGACCCGCCATGGAAGGTGGCGGGGGTGGGGGAGGCGGGATGCCTGTTGCCAAGTAAAATGAGGATTCTGAATATATCATCTGTGGCGAGCAGCATGAATACGAACCTGTAGCATCTGCCACCATCGGGGGAAGTGGAGGTGGTGGAGGTGGTGGAGGAGGGATGGCGGATACCTCGGGTTCTTCCACCATTACCGGAGGTGGTGGAGGTGGAGGTGGGGGCGGACGTGGTGCTGGGATGACTATCCGTAACACGATTCAGTCATACACCCACACTCCAATCATGTACTCTCAAAACTCACCTGGCCCGTCGACAACCGGCGCACTCGGAAATGCCTCCTCGTAAGGAATCTCCTCCACTTCCACTACTTCTATCGACGGCGCAACTGGGGGCGGTAAAGGGGGTACCGGAATGGTCAAATGTATAGGCGTGGTCGCTCCCAGAGAGATTGCATCCGGAGGGAGAAGCTCCTCCTCTGGGGAAGAGATCAGCGGTGGGGTTATGCGGGAGGATATACGAGGCCTCGGGCGACGGGAGAGTCCCCCGCTGGGGGGGAGGGAAAGAGTGGTGGTTTCTGGGGGAGATGTGTCAGTGGGCGTCATTGGCGCTGCGGGGGGTGAAATTGCTGAGGCGGGAGGGTCGGTCACTGGATGGTTGAGAGCGACGGTAGGACGAAGACCGGACGACCGCCCTCGTGGGCCGTCCCCGTTTGCCGATGCAGCAAGACTCCGAAGACTCGATGTACGGCGAGGCATTTTGAAAGAGAGTGATGGAGCCGGACTGGACGGACGTGGGCTGGCTGGTGGTGACAGGATCTTCCCCTCGGCCTCGAGTTCCTTGTGCGCCTGTTCCGGGTCAAACCCGTCATCAAAGTCTTCCATGGGTGGAGGGCTGAACGTGGTCGACCTCGCGAAGGAATGCCCCGACGCGACGGAACACGCATCATCGTCCGAATCCGACCCCGAGTCCTTATCGTTTTCATCCACGTCGATGAGAATAGCTTCTCCAAGGTCCGCTGCAGTGGTGGCGGATGTTGTTGATCCGTTGGATATGGTGGATTCTTGGGTGGCGGTTCGGGAAAGGGCGCGTTGGGATATCATAAAGTCTGGTGGGGAGGATGGGTGGTCCGGGTTGAGAGATACTGATATGACGTCAGGCTGCAGACAGTAGTGCAAGGTAGTTGGAAATGCGATTCTGGTTCGCGTTGCTTCCGTGGGCGTACCTTTGATTTGTCGGATTGACCCCCATTCGCTTCACTCTCCTCCAGTGCAATGTCCCACCATTGCCTTTGAGTCGGAGGCTTTCTCGGGTGCTTGATGGTCACCATGACCGACCTCGGTCTCCCAGCTAGCGAAATGTCCCTTCGAATCGTCTGACCACGCGTGGCTGAAGAACGAGAGAGCGGGACGAAGGGTTTCCTATGCGCAAGGCTGCCGACGCTTGAGCTTAAGGGCACATCTCCATTCATATCACTTTCGAGTGGAGTTCCATTGGGAACTTCGAGTGTTACGGATGCTACGGGAGGGTCCAATGGGCTCGCATAGGTTGTTTCGACGGGGACGGGAACCCTGCGCTCCCGCGACCCAGGTAGAAATCTTCGCCGAGACAGGGCCATACTATTGGCCCAAAACTACAAGCAACGCAGGTGGTACCTGCGCGGTGTTCGGATTGGTTCGACCGTGGTCCTTTGTGCCTGGAGTGTGAAAGCCGCGGCGATAAGACCAGAAAGACGTCCCAAATAGCAGCAAAACCTACGAGTTAGTACAGGAAGGTGTACCAATCAGGCTGCGCTATCTTGACTCGCCTCGGACCAGCCGGAGAACTTCCTTCCCCTTTTGACGACCTCAGGCGACTCCAATCCACCCCCCCACTCCAGACTTCGTTCGTGATTGCTCGTTCTTCCGACGTTTCCACCAACGCAATCTCCGATTCGGCGCAGGAACGAGCGGGCGTGTGGTTTGGGGTGGCTGCTGGCTGGGACCGTTGCCAAATATGTGGTGCAACGTCCAAAGCTTCGTTTATCAGATCGGATTTACTCTTCTCATATCCAAAGTTAGCGAGCTCTTTGTCCCCGTATGTGTTTAGGCTATTATTTTTGATAAGAGAATTGAGGAGGAAAGTGTTCGAACGTGGAGCAAACTTCCTTCTTGCACCAGTAGTTGGTACCTAAACGAATTCCCATGTCATTTGATTGTTTATGTGAATAATTGTTTGTCCTGAAGTTGAGGGTGAGTTTTCCTCCGCGAAACTAACAGTACAAATGCTGATTGATTCGGCGCGCCACCGACTCGTCTCCGCGAGGGAAGTTTTGCAATCTAGCATACTCGCTCGACTCCACCAACCGTCCTATGGCCGCTCCGGAGAGTCTCACGATCGTTAAAAAGCGATGTCCATCAAACCTGCCTGATTCGCTTCCAAGATACCTGCGTCAGGACCGAAAAACCGAGGGATGTCCGCATTATGCTCTATTTTCTTTTCAAACTCCACGTATTACCTTTCATGGGACAGTTGCCCGACGAGTTGCAACCCGATTTCTCCACATTCGGGGACATGATTGGAACGAAGCCACGGTTGACGGGACTGCGAATCACTTCGGTGGTCGCGCGAAGCATTTACGGTCAGCGACCACATGCCGTGAAGCTTCTACGGTGAGTTTGTTCAGCCCGAGAAGGTGCAAGATTTGATCATGTGATAGAAGTCAACGAGGGGTTGCAGGTGATTTTGTCTCACTGGCTTTTGCAATGAATCACGATATTTTTGACATGAGCTATCGAAGCCTGAACGTTGGGCGCCGACACAGGAGGTGCTGCCAGCAATCGAGGATGACCATTGAACCATCCAATGTCCACAGGGGAGTGGCCTGAGTTCTTTACCGCTATCTCCTGATTGCCGCTTGAGCTCAAGTGGCCTGAGTTCTTTACCACTATCTCTGATTGCCACTTGAGCTCAAATGCGCTTGCATGCTTCTTCTTGAGCTTGAAGGATCTGGGGCCGCATTAGCATGTAGGGATCCTGAATTCTGCTTCCACCTCTTCATGTTGTTGGACTGAATTTGTGGCCACCATCTGTTGCCTTCAGACATAACCCAGTCATCTTGCAATCACCTGATTCATTTGAACATGCTTGTAAAGCAGTCTTGAACTTTGATGGGTACAGTGCTGCCTGCCACTGCATTGGATCCTCATGTTATACATCTTGCATTCCAAACACATTGTGCCTGTGCTAAGAAGGACCTGGGGCCAGATGCAACTTCAGTGCTGACAATGCCCTTGCCCATTTCACAGTTGCATCTAGATCCCATGAACCAGTCAACTGGGCATCAGGTACTCAGTGGTGAAGATCTTGGTCCTCAACTAACTTCTTTGGGCCACCTGCTGTCCCTGACATTGACATTGTGGTGAGTTTTATTATTATGTTTTGTGCTTTGTGGTTTGATACTTCTGTGTTTCTTGCTTTCCCCACTCATTCATAGACATACATGGCTCCTCAGGACATCAAGAAATCTGAGAAAAAGATTCCTTTCTTCTCAAGTCAAGTTCCAACTGCCCTCTGGATGGAGGTCTTGGCCCTTCTCACCAAGCCTAATGACCATGTTGTTATTCCCAGTGTTGGGACTGGGAGCACTGCTTCTGCTTGTTGGACTTCTTGGTTGGAAGTGCACATCTTAGGTCTTTGACAGCCATCTCCATTCTAGCATTGACATCCACCTTCTCAACCTCAAGTCACAGACCAAAACTGATGCCAGGAAAGTCTTTGAAACGTAAGTCTCTGAACTACTTTGTCATTCTGTGTTTCTTTGTAGGCTAATTCTTGACAAGTTCTTTGTAATGCTGTTGCATCCTTCTGTGTTGGAGGTATCCCTGCTCCAGCTAGGAAGAGTGAGTTGTCTGCAGAAAGGATCTTCTTTATGCACCTGCAATAGTTGAAATACCTCCTGAAGGTTAATTTGTATTTCTCTAGCATGATTTGCTCCAAAGTTCATTTATTTTAAGCCATTGTAGATCCATCTGATCACCCTACCACACAACAACATTGTAAGTATAGTTCTGTATTCATAATTTGGAAGTTCTAACACTCTGTCAAGCTATCCAGGCTGCCACAGCACAACAATCTCTCTTGAGGGGTGTTCCAATAGGTGAGTTTAGCTAAAGTCATAAGTCTCACGCTAGGTACTATCTGAATTGCCACCTTACAGACACTGCAAGATATATTCTGCATCAAGTAGAGGCTTCAGATGCATCTGATGATTGTGAGTATTTGGGTTTGTGCCTTTCCTTTACTAAGCTAACATCCGATTGCTGCAGCAATCTCAGATGAGCTTGAGGGACTTCCAGAAAGTCAACCTATGGGTGAGCCTTCAGTGGAGGAAGCAGAGGAGACAAAAGAGGAGGGTATGTAAGAGTTCCTTAGTGCAAGGTCTACTGCTGCCTTATTTGCTTTGCAGAATTACCTCTCATATGCTGGGGTGGATGCCCTAGCGCACTACATACTTACAAGGGTGAGGAATGGCATGTGATTGTTCTCTCTTTTACTACGGTTTCTTCCAGATCCACCAGAAAAACAGCAGTGACTTACTAAGACCCCTACACCACACAAATCCAAGGCAGGGAGAGGAAGAGGAAAACGTAACACCAGAAAAATAAAGTAAAAATGGTTGTAAGCCATGGTTCTATACTATTTTGTCAAAGAAATATATCTGTTCTGAGTTTCAAGGTTACTGATGCACTAGTTTAGTCTCATTCCAGACTGCTATTGTTTGGTTTGCAACATTGATTATTAGACCATCATTGCATGTGTCTGATATTGGGGGTTGTCTTTTATAAGGTGGGTGTACTCAGTTGACTGGGTGATTTTTAAAAAGTCACACTGCACTTGACTGCTGCCCAAAAGAAATGTCTGGGAAATACAATGACAACACATGTGACAGAATTGGCAAAATGTGTTTTTGGCTGGACTAGCATTGGGAGTAATGTCTAGGCAGTGACTGAAATTGTACCATGCAGAGAATGGCAATAGGATGTTCTGGGTGAAGGGCAGTGCAAGTGGGGATGTACCTGAGGGGAAGGGTTGTGAGCAAGGATGTGGATGTGTGGTGTGGGCTGTGGGTTGTGGCCAAGAGAGTTGTTTGATCTGGAAGCTTGGGGATCAAGTATCAGAGTAGTCAATGGGTGCCATTAGAATTTAAGCTCAACAGGTTCACTAGACTTGCAGTCATGTCTACAAAGCATCTATACAAATAATACTAATAACATGGCAGGAGAATTGTTTCCAAAGCAACTGTTAGACCATGTATGAACTCTTCTTGCTCCAATTGATTTTTGACTGTCTCGTGAAGCAAGGGCAAGATACTTTCAGGGCTTTTTCCATCACTATTGTCATTTTTGCTTGACTAAGAAGGCAGTGGTTCCTGCAGCATGACAATGCTCAAACCCAAAGGGCGACATATATTGAGTAAGTAGGTGAGGCACACACTGTTTCAAATGGAGGACACTTGATCCTCAATGTCTTTGTCATGATATGTTTGTACCCATGTTGTGGAGGTGAAGGGGCGTTTGTGAATGCCAACATCTGGTTAACACAACTTTTTAGGTTGTCCTGGCACAGTTCATGCAGTTGGCATTTGTAGTGTAGTTTTAATGAGGGTGCTGATAATGCACTCACTTCATATACTTGCCAACTTCAGTGTGCTCCAACACTAATGGCACCATGGTGCCAATAGAACTGGGACACTTGGGGATGATTGGGGCTTTATTGGGACACACAGCCCAACTCCCCTTTTACTGTAGGCTACAATGGCTTTTTCAAATTTTCAATTGCTGGATTGGAGAACAGAAGGGTTTAGAAACGTGGAGAGCAAACCAAGGAACTGGTTGGTATCAGAGGAAGGAGATGAAGCATTCATCACAGTGTGTAAACAGAGGATGGATGGGCTCACATAACCAGTTCCATGACACCTTCCTTTGGGCAAACTAGCATCCTTTGTGATAAATGCGTCTTGTCCTCTTAAAGCATTCAGTTGTCTGTAGCTCTGCTGCTGAAGCAGTTCACTGACCAACCCTACCACTACATCATCCACCCTGCAGCAACGGCAGGTGTTTTGGTTGTCTGTAAAATAATTCTTGGTTTGATATATCATCAGATAATCTGAATCCCAATCCATCCTGGCTGTTTTCATGATGACTTGGCAAAAAAATATTTTGAGCAAGTTGAGTTGGTTGGTTTTTTAAAATGGCAAGTTGAAAGTTGAAAGTTTTCAACTTGCAAGTTAGCTTGTCAACTTGCACTCTTATTTTGTAACTAATATTGTGGCCTAAATAATATATACCCATACAAACATGGCTCAGTCCCCATCCCCCACCATCAACATCTCCGATTTGGAACTCTTGGATACATTTGATGCAGATGGCTGGAGGGACTGCAAGCCATGTGTCAGCCCCACAGGCCGGCCTCTTGGGTGTTCTGGGATGACCACTTCCAGAAACAGGTGAAAGGCAAGCAAACCCGCGCAATTTATTTGGAGAAGGGAACAAATGTGGAGCAATGTGAGTGTTTAATTTTGAAGACCTTGTGTTTTGGTTTGGGTGTGGGTGCATGACTGACCAAAACCAGATACAACATGACCAACCAGAAATCGACGACAACCCTACAAATCCATGTGAAACAATTCCACGCCAACTCAATCAAGGATGAGAGGGTACTTGTGGAGCTGAAACTCAGGATGATCTGCCAACTAACACTTGGGGACACGTTGAAGCTGAAGCGGAAGCAAAACAAAGTGACTGGTCTGCCTGATCTTTTTACATACTAATAGCACAAAACATTAAAGTGTTGACATGAACCAGCTGCAAGCCACCCTTCTGAACTAGGTGGCTTGCTCAAACCAGGCTATCTGCAAGGTGGAGAATCCATGGTTCCGGCAGGTTCTAGCAGTTCTCCACCATGATCCACCTGAAATTAGCATCAAGATGATTCATTTCTACATCCCGCAGGAGATGGCAAGGGTGGAGGGTGTCATTTTGGAGCTCTTGAAGGTAAGTTGGAAGTGGTCCTGCTCTCAGTCGTTTCAACTGAAATTTTGCACAGACCAATAGTGAAAGGCTATTGATTACAATGGACATGTGGACCTCTCAGGATTCCAGGTTTTCTTTTGCAGCTGTGACAGGTCATTGGATTGGGCAGGACTAACCCCTTGAAGCATTTGCAGGAACTGGTCACACTGGTTGAAACAAGATGGTGCTCTGACTACGACACCATTGTTTGGGCACTTGCAGACCACATCAAAATCAACAAGCTCACTGCAAAGGAGAAAGTGTTATGGAGGTGGAAGCTTACCAATGCGGATTGGGAATACTTGAAGCATTTGAAGGTGCTTCTGATGGTGAGTGTTCCCTCTGCTACTTGGTCAAGAAGGAATCTAATGGTCGTTGAAGCCCCTTGTGTTTGCCCTAAAGAAAGTTGAGGCTGCCAAGATCCTAACCCTCTATATGGTGGTCCCAGTCTTCAACTTGGTGATGGATAGACTTGAGGACGCAGACTTCAGTGGGGAACTATGTTTGGAGGATACATGGAGTATCATTCTGAGCAAACTCCAGACATACTACGGAAAAACAGACGATGCTTGGCCTTATATGCTCTCTGTTGATGAGTTTGGTTGCACAAGGGGGGAGATTTTTGGATTAACTCATTGATTTTCACCCATTGCTCAAGCTCAAAAGAATGGCGGAGAAGAACTGGGAGCAGGAGTTCATTGGATAGGGAAGGGAACTCCTCTAAGGTGAGCTTGATTGTGTTGCACCAGCCGGTGCACTTGTAACACATCAGGGGAACCCTGCCTTCTTGGACAACAACTTGGAAATGGAATTCTTGGGCAAAGGAAGCACACAGGGAGAGATGGAGCAGTACCTGGAGGAACCACAGCAAGGGAAGGACCAGGATATGCTGAAGTATTGGAGGTTGTGGAATGACCTCCTGGGACACCAATGGATTGCACGCACAATAATGGGAGCTCCAGGGAGCAGTGCAGAATCGGAACAGATTTTCTCTGCATCCAAGGAGGTGATAGGGGACAGGAGGAGTAGGTTGGGGGCGGAGATGATTAGAAATCTAACTTTATTGAAAAAGTGGAAGCAAAATTATAAAGATATTGCATGTACGGTTTAGATAGTTTCAATGCTATTGTGCTAAACTAAAAACGCATCGTTCGATGGAAGTTGAAGAGCCGGAGATTTAGCCGAATTCAGCCGAACAAGTTGCAAAAGCCGTCAACTCGCAACTCACGAGTTGGCAGCACTGAAGGTCCGAGCGAGTACGAGTTGCCTTAAAATGAGTGAGTAACTCGCTCAAAAATTTCTTTGGACTCGGCACCTTGGTCTTTCTACCCAAACATATTCTCCCTCGGCATGTGAGCTTTTGATCCCCATTGTGTGTCCGCCAATTTGAGTTTCCTGACACGCTGCTGGCTGGACGTTCCTGACAGCTCTTCTTCCACAACCAGTAAAGTACCAAACAACAAAGCAAAGCCACGCGTCACCGTCACCGGTGTTGCCATGACCGCTCAATTGGGAAAAGCACTGAGGGCGGCAGATACTATCACATCAAGGATTCCACGGGCAGCGAGACTGCCTTCACGTTTAGGCTGGAGGCGGAACCGCTGGAGTGCGCAAGGTTTGTCGCGGAGATGACAAGTAAACGCAGGGTGAAAATCAGCTCCGAACTTGTGGATGCGATGGCGGGCAAAAGGACAAAGATAAAGATTCGGTGGCTCTCCACTGGTGTCAAAGTGGTGTAGATTATTGGACTATCCCTGCCGTTGGTTTTGGGACCCACTAAAGCGTAGATATTGTTTGAGATGGTGATGTCGTCCCGTCGTCATCTGTGACCATCACAACTGAACGTTACCACCAATATTCAGCCGTCGAATTGAAGCTATGGTGCGGATTGCCTCTCGCCTCCGCTGTACGTGTGACCAGAACTCGAGCGAATGTCCAAGGTCAGGGAGCGTGAGTCGGCACTTTTCGACCTTCGGCATGCGATGTTCCGCGTCCGGTAGCGTGGTAATGTTGGAGTTTTTTTTTCGCCCACCGTGGACTTTCGAGAGTACGGATTTGCGTCGGTGAGCGTTCACGTGAAGACGTTGACAGCAGAAACCAAGTCATACAGCAAACTTGGAGTTCATCCCCTTTCAGCTCCGCGTATGGGGACGTTGCATTCCACGAACCACTCAAGAGGGAAAATTTCGCCACTCTTTGCGATGATTGCGTCGTGGCTCAAGCGGATTTCGTGTCGCCATGAGCGCAAGCCTTTCACAACTCTGAGTACAAAGCTATGCCGGTATAATACGCCTTCTTACCATCAATGCAATGCAACCAAGCCAAAATAAAACACAACCATCCCGGTGAGAAACTAACACCGAAGGCACCGGGTCAGATGTCAGGACTATGTTGTGGCGGTGCGTGACTAAGTCTGACTGAAGCGAACTTTCTGATTAAGAGTGCAGAAAAACCAGGTTCATTTCGAGCGCCACCAACCCGGCACCTTACTCTTTCTACGAAACAATGATGTCTCTCTTGTGAGCTTTTCGATCCCCGTTGTGCGTCCGCCGATTTGAGTCTCCTGACACGCTGCTGGCCGGACGTCCCTTGCAGCACATCCTCCAGGACCAGCAAAGTATCAGACAACAAAGCGAAGCCGCTTGTCACCGTCACCGGCTTTGCTATCGACCGCTCCGTCGGGAACTGGACCAAGGGCGGAAAATACTATCACATCAAGGATTCCACGGGCAACGAGACCGTGTTCACGTTCAAGGTCGAGGCGGAGCCGCTGGAGTGCGCAAAGTTTGTCGCGGCCGAGATGGGGAAACGCGGCGTGAAAATCAGCTCCGAGCTTGTGGATGCGATGGTGGCAAAAGACAATGATAAAGATGCGGTGGCCCTCCACTGATGGCAGAGTCGTGGATGCTTTTTGGGCCCCCCCACAATTGGTTTTTGGACCCACTAAAACGTAGATAATGTGTATATAGGATGGTGGTGAATTGAAACCGACATCTTCACCGTCACCGTCTGTAAGCCCACGCCCCCAGCCATCGTACTGCTCTTTGGGACCAATAATGAGCCGTCGAGCTCATGGAATGCATTGCTTCTCTCCTCCGCCGTGCGTCTGACGTGGACTCGAGCAAATGTCCAGGGTCAGGTAGCGTGAGGACGTCGGCGCTTTCGCCTTCGGCATGCAATCATCCGCGTCAGGTAGCATCGTGATCGTGGAAGTCTTTCGCGCATGTTGCGAGCTCTCGGGCGTTGCTCTGTACGGTTTCCTGGGTGAGTCACGGGTCGATGTTCTGACCGTTCTCCTGGGCAAGCACCAACCTCCTCGAAGTACAGCTCGCCAGCTCCTAATATGGCGACATCACATTCCACTAGCCACTCAAGGGGGAGAACCTCGTCACTCTCGGCGTTCCTACTCTTTCTCACCTTCCTCACGACACCAATCCTCGCATTCTACAAAGGCGTGGACTGGTCGTCCGCCATCGTCGAAGAATCCAGCGGGCGGATCTACAAGACCGCCGCTGGGGTAGTGAAACCGCTCGAAAGCATCTTCGCCGAGTCGGCCGTCAACATCGTGCGTCAACGCGTCTGGGTGAACCCATCCGACGGGAACTACAACCTCGCTTACAACCTCAAACTCGCCAGGCGGGCCAAATCCGCGGGACTGGACGTGTACATTGACCTGTTCTACAGCGACACGTGGGCGGACGGCGATCACCAGCCCACGCCGGCGGGGTGGCCGAGTGATATCGACAACCTTTCGTGGAAGGTGTACAACTACACCCTGGATGTATGCAATGCGCTTGCCGCCGCAGGGATATCACCCAAAATCATCTCTATCGGGAACGAAATCAGACACGGTCTGCTCTGGCCGGCGGGCACTGTGGACCACTGGGGCAACATTGCGCGCCTCCTGCACAGCGCGTCGAGCGGCGTGCGGTACAGCGCCTTGGGGAACGGGCCTAAGATTATGGTGCATACCGACAACGGGTGGGACTGGCCCGCGCAAAAGAGTTTCTTCACAAACCTGCTCGCCCAGGGTTCGTTCACGGCGGCGGACTTTGACATGATTGGGTTGTCGTACTACCCCTTTTACGGGCCTTCCGCGACGCTGGCGAATTTGAAGACCAGTCTGACTAACCTCGCGACAACGTGGCACAAGTCTCTGGCGGTTGTTGAGATCAACTGGCCAACGAGTTGTCCGAGCCCAAAGTACCCCTTCCCGAGGGACCTTGCCAACATTCCGATCTCGGTCGAAGGTCAAGTCACGTTCGTGAAGACCGTCGCGAACATCGTGAAGGGAGTCGCCGGTGGCGTCGGCGTGTTCTATTGGGAGCCAGCTTGGGTTGACAATTCCGCGCTGGGGTCGAGCTGCCCATATAATACAATGTTTGCATGGCCTGGTACGGCGTTGGCGAGCTTGGATGTATTTAAATCTCTTTGAAATCCGTAATGAGTGTCGAATGGTTCTATGAAGAGCTCCTCACAAAATTGGAGGATTGTGTAAATAACTTCTTTGTACTGTTACAGACGCGTTGTACAAGGACTAAGCCCCCGCTCTAGTGCTTTACAATCTCCCCACCCCACGGATCCCTGTCCACGTCGTGCATGTCATCGTCTGAACTGTCCTCGTCATCTTCGGCCACCATGGGCGCAGGCTCAACCTCGAGGCCTTCCACCTTGGTCAGACTTGGAGCGCGAGGGAGACTTGTGGTGCTGCCCGCTGAGAGACCGCTCCGTGAAGATGCGATGTTCTCTCTGCTAGTCGCAACCGAGTTGGTACCGGGAGGTGGTGGCATGTGTTCGTTGATGGCGTCGGCGCGTTTTGCTTCGTCAAAAGTCAAGATGGCTGCGGAAAGAGGGTAATCGGGCATCGATATAAATATCGTTGCTGTCCCTGTAGGTCGGGAACTTTCCTCTACCTTGACGAATACCCTCGGTTCCGAGAGCAAGCTGGCCATGTGGAAGCTTCGCCTTCCCCAAAAGGTTCTTGAGTTCCGAAATGGCCTCGGACTCTTGTCTATAAAAGGGTTCAGTTAAAGACATTTCATCTCCAAGAACGGGGAACACGCGCACCTGAGAATCTGGAAGAATCGGGACATCTTTCCAACAGTGCGGATCTTCTTCCGCACGACATTTTTCCTGGCTTCACTAGGGCTCTCTTCTTCCTCCGGTTCGTCTTTGAGCCAAACACCAACGTTTCGTCAGTGCGAGAGCTCCGACACCAACAAACATGGACGTACCAAGCTTCACAGATTGGTCTCCCTGAAGCACAAGCGTCTTTACGCCACCCTCGCCTTCGATGGTCATGACCGGCACCGGTCCAGCCGCAGCTGCTTCCTGTTCGGGAAGCTTGACGACGATCTTTCGTTTCTTCTGAGCGAGCTCGTCGAGCTCTTCCCGCGAACAAATGTTGAGGATGCCGAGGAGCATGTCCAAGACTTGTTATCGTTCAATATTTAACATGATCAGAGTTGACCGAAACGAGACATCTGAACGTCACTCACTCTTCTCCCCAACAAACGGCAGACTCCACGTAAAAATATCCATGAAGTTCGGAAGCCAATACGGGTGGGGTGACGCGGAGAACTGTCTGATGTTCATGGTGTTGTTGTCGTACCGAAGAACCGCCGCCTTGTTCTTGTAGGCGTCGAGATAGTTGGGGGCTGAGAAGAGGGTAATCAGACTGGCGAAGTTGGTGGACTTGCGAGCTTTGTATAGGCGGTAGCTGAACAAAAGAATGTGGGGTTGGGGATATGTGGAGGATGAAGAAGAGGAGCGAAGCTACGAACCCGGCATCTTGGACTTCGTGTGCTCTGATGAGGGAAAGGAGGTTGTTCCTCTCAAGGAACGCGCAAACCGCGTTGTAGCTGGCGTTGATGGAAACAGTCGGGCATCAATGAGATCTGCCCGACACGGTGCGAACTTAGCAAAGCAGTCTTCACGCACTTGTAATAGTAACTACACCCTCTTTGATCGTTGTGGGTGAAATAGTCGTCCGGACCACCGCCAACTCTTGGGCGGTCGTAGTCTTCAAGAGGGTCCGACCAGAGCACATCACAGAACAAACCATGCGTTGGGGGTTCACGGAATCGATCGACCTTTCAGAGTACTTGTTAAAAAGAGAAGAATAATCGTTTCCATAATCGATAAACCTACCTCATTCAAATCCTCCACTTTGATCCACTCCGGTCCAATCCCTCCGTGCACACACAAGAACTGCTTGTTCACGACGGCCGCCAGGGGCAGCGCGTTGAAGCTCTCCAAGCAGGCGTTGTACAGAGATTCCGAGTACTTGTGAATACACTCGATCTTGAACGTGAAGTACTCGGTCAGGTGACGGCACTCGTGGTTGCCACGGAGGAGGAAGACGGTCGTGGGGTTGGTGATTTTGAGGGCCCAGAGGTAGAGCAAGCACTAGAGAACATGTGATATTGAGACTCATCCGGCAGATGCATACAAGCCAGAGCTGACGAAGGAACTGACCTCTATGGAGAAGTACCCTCGGTCGACGTAGTCTCCAAGGAAGAGATACTTCAAGTTGTCGCCAGGTGGGCCACCGACCTCGAAAAGTTTCGAGAGGTCGAAGTACTGGCCGTGGATGTCACCGCAAACTGAGAGATAGCGTGGAAGCTGGTCAAAAGACAACTTCGCAATCGCATCCAAATCCGCCGGCTCAAGATCTCGTTTCACGTTAACAGCCACTCCACTGCTGCGCTTTACACCTCCTTCCAGTGTGCGAGTACAGAATATTGCACGAAACTCACTTGTGATCGGCCCCTCCAAGTCCAGCAGGTTAGGTTCCTTCCTCATAATTTCGGTTCCTTTCTCGACAATCCACAAGGCGTCCTCCTCCGCAAGCCTACCCTCAAGGAGGAAGTGCTTTCGAAGGAACTCAACGTCGGGTTTGGTGTTGGCCGGGTAGTCCGTGAAGAGTTGCTGCTTGGTGGGTTTCGTGGTGGCAGGAGCAGGGACATCTGGAAATGACAGATTCAGTCCGCGAGTGAGCAAACTCGGGCGACTCAGCGGTCCTCGTCGACGTCTTCCACTCATCCGAAAACTATTCTGGAAACTTCATCCAGCTCCCAAAAACCCCCATGCATATGTAAAACACCGTGTGGGAACACCGGGAAACCCCCCGGGAGCTCACCTGAAACGACACGGCCTGTTGTCAACACCTTCTCGCCCGTCTCCGGCCGAATGTAGGACGTCAAGTCCGGCTTCTCTTTAAGCACGTCCTCCTTCTTCTCTTTCTTCAAAATTTTGTTGACCAGGGCAGCAGAGGGCGTAATGGTGAGTATCGGGGTAGACGGCGGTCGGTCGATCGAGTGAAGTGGAACGGGTTCCAGTGACCCTGAGGACGTTCCGCGGGACACGTCGAGCGGAGAAACATCCCCTGCATTTATGTGTTGCGTCTCGGAGGCGTTGCGTAGAATGCTCATTGCGATTCAGGTGACGGGGGGAGGATCGGGGAAAAGAGTGGGGCGACGCGGCCGTCTCGGCGGATGAATTCGTCCGGAAAAGGGACGCAGCTACTTGATAACAATGATGCGACGTTGCCGGTCGACAGGCAGGTCTTCCGCGTGCTGATGGAGTTCGGTCCGGTAAAGCTAAAGACGGAGCAAACGCCACACCAACGAGCACGCACCGTGTCACTTCCACGCGAGGCTTCCTGCTGTTTTATTCCACCCGCGCGCCGATGCTATTTGGTAGAGCTCTCTGGATGCGAAGCGTGTTGACCCCTGTTTGAGGATCGAAGGTCACCTGCAGAACCACATGCCAAATACCTTGTATGCTCGAGGGCGAAAAATTCGTCATATTTCCGCATCACGCTTTGCTAAGAGTTTATCTAATGTCGCACTTTCCTTCAAAAATATTTCCTCTCCCAAAACCATTCTCGCAAAGTCGGGGTAATGTCGCAAGCCGGTGGCGGGGTGCGATTTGATCCGGTTGGCGAGATATTGCCACCCGTCGGACGCGCCGGCGGGTTCGAGGGGTTTTACTGGTGTGGGTGGGGGTTGGGGTTGGGGTCGTCAGAACCAGAACGCCAAGACACTGAAACAGAGAATACCCTGGGGCCCCCGCAGTCAAAAAACCCACCATCACTCACAACCTCACCCCTCGCCCCCACCTCCCGTCTGACCTCTTCGGGAACATCCAGGGGCGTCCAGGGCACGTCGAGCGCCACGTCCTGGAAGAAGGGGCACGAGTATCGGTGCACGCCCGGCGGTGGAGGGAGGACGCGGTGGGTGGTGGCGAGGAGAACACCGTGGGTGAGGTGCTGGAGGCCTTTGCCGAGGTTCACGACTGGGGGGGGAGGGGGGGGGCGCGGGTTAGAAGAGGTGGTAATTTACTGGTGCAAGATTGCGAGACGATAGGAGAGAACACGCACCGTAGGTTCCGTCCCGGGGTGGAACGTCGACCCATTTGCCGGAGTGGTTCTGCACTTGCAGGCCGGGGACGTCGTTGACTTGGAGCAAGAAAGTGAGCCAGCCGTCCTATTTTTGTTGACGGGGAGGTCCCGAATCGGGACATGAAAACGGCGGTTGGGTGAGAAATAAACCAGCAGTTTACGAATGTAGAATGATACTCACTTTGTGCGGTCCGACTCCCTGAGCGTTAGGAGTGTCTGTGGGCGGGTAATGTACCATCTGGGATGAAGAAAGTACTGATGAGTTCGACGGGGACAAGAAAAGAAACCCCACAGTAACCACACCTTGATCCGTCCTTGCGGAACATCCGCAGCCTCCAAAAACTGGTAGAAGGACTCTCGCGGAAGACCAATCGCCTCTAGATCCACCACACAGTTGCATTTTGGAAAGTCGTC
Source organism: Gonapodya prolifera JEL478 (assembly GCA_001574975.1). Lineage (NCBI taxonomy): Eukaryota > Fungi > Monoblepharomycota > Monoblepharidomycetes > Monoblepharidales > Gonapodyaceae > Gonapodya > Gonapodya prolifera. Next base: position 67,824 of record KQ965778.1, read on the forward strand.
GAGTTCAATAAATGGCACGAACATCAAACTCCCAGGCGTGCAACGCACCCGCAACAAGCCCAATGAACTCTCTACTCAGTGGGGCCAGAGTCGCAATGTACTTTTTCACGTCCTCCTTGAAACCCGGCGCGTCTTCCTGGTCGGGCCACGGGTTGGGTCCGGGCCGCATTTTCCGATAGAGTGGGCCAGATGAAGGGTCGTACGTGGACGGGCTGTCGGGACCGAGGTCTGTTGGGGTGAGGGGAGTCAGAATGCACGCGAAATTGGTGGTTTGGCAGTTGGGGAATCCGCAACTCACCAATGTGCTCTCGTATGTCCGGCGCGCCCGCCGTCCGCTCGAACGCCATCCGATTGTATCCATAGAAGTGCGGTGAGTCGATCTGAATTGGTAAAGAAGTCCCGCATCAACCGGAGCATTGGACTCAACGGCTGCACAAGACCAATACCATGTCCATCTTCAGTTTTCTTTCCAGTGGCAGATTGAACACATCGACCGTATGCTGCTTGATGCGTTCCACCAGCTCCGTCGGCACGGGATGGCTGTCGGACTCGCCGGCTTTGTTACACAGAAAAGCATCCGACTCTCCGCTGCATCGCTCACTTCTTCAGATACATGAATCCCACGTGCAGTAGAACGTTTCTCAGTTTGGACAGAAAGAGTTTTCGGTCGATGGGGTCACCAGACGCGACGAGGCTCCAATCAAGCTCCGGGATGGAGTCGAAGTCAGGGGGAGACGGGGCCGCGTAGGGCGGTGTTGTGGCAGAGGGCATCGAGGGGTGGAATGCGACGCGTGAGAGGCACTATGCGAGGGGATTTGGAGTCAGAAACGGATGGAAAAATTTACCGTTGAGTCACGCCCTCGATCACGCAAGAACTGCACAATTGGAACACTGAACGTCGCAGTTCAATCAGCTTGAACGAATTCCTGCACGGTGGAAGTTTTCGCAAAGATTGCAGCAAATACACCGGCTTCTATTTGAGGCCTCCAAAGTCAAACAACTATTCACGGTAACGATTTGTACATACAGTACTCCCTCGAATGCTCCACATCACCGCATGTCTGTGCACCGTCAAGCGAGGTCCACTAAGTCACAAGCACGGTATCTGTACTGGACTGTGTGCAATTGTAGCGCGCGAGCAAGGTCCGTTGAATTATCTGAATCGGTCGTCCCGCGCCCTTTGCACCTCGTGAATCCCTCATCCTGAATGGAAAGAGTTCCGATATCCAAGTACGGCCTTGTTCAATTACTCTCAACTTTCAGTGAAAGGGGAAAAGAAATGCACATGGAATGTGTTCCTGCGGCCCTTCTCTCTCCTGAGCCAAGATCCGTCACTACGTTTTAGCGAGGCATTCGGACTTGCCAGTGATTCCATTAGGAATCTCGTGACATTTGTAACGTTTCATCTGCCAGATGATGTTGCAATGCTGCTGGTCGTGAGCTTTCTTTGACGGTGTCACAAAAGACCTCAGACATATCTGGCTTCCAGACCGGCGATCTTGCTTTTGTAGCAAATGTGCCGAGGCTCGTTTGGGCAGTCTCCAAGGGCTGATGTGCATGTACACGTCAACATGTCACTCAAGGTGTCGATGGCGTGCTGTTGTCCGTCAATTGGGCCAATGTTTTGCAAAGACACAGTCTCGTGGACGTGACGTGCAAAGCATGCACCGAGACGTTCTTTGGCGTCTGTAAGGTACTAGACCAGAATCAGATTGCGACCAAAGAATTCCAGAATGGAAAGCAGAGCACGCTGTCAAATAGACCCCATTTGCTTAACGCAGTTTTCTTTACTCTTTTGACAGGTGACGCCACGGGCCCCAGTTCATTTTCCACGAGTTGTTGATGTTGCTGCATAACACGTATAGTTGAAATTCTGCGGTATTTACAGCGTTATCCGACGGAACAATCACAAATTTTTGCCCTCTCCCGTCGCTGCCGCTGTTTACTGGAACCTCCGTGTTACGAAGCATTGTTCCACACATGACCTCACATTCGGGCGTATAGCGCACCGACATCGCCCAATTGGGCACCTGTCCCTGCATGCATACCACAAGCCACTTGAGTGTCAAATTGCGAGAGTGCTTGTAATTGTGGATATGCTGGGGCTTGCCGCTTCCCTCCTCACCAATGACCCTACGAAATAACTTTGCAAGAACATTTCTAACGTCACGAGGTTGTATAAAAAGAGTCTTGAGCTCTGTCCTTGTATGTTTTCAGTTGTGTTTTCAGGCATGCAATTTCTGCGTGCCAGTATCTCTTAATGCCTACGTGACATCACCCAATTCCCAAACTCGCCTTTGCGCATTTCCAAGTACGCTGAACTCCGCAAGGTTGTTCACAAGATGTGACTGAACACGCCAACCCGTCACCCAAGGTGTTGAAGAAGTACTCTAGTCTGCCTCTGGGGCTTATTTTTTGCAAAGACACTGTCTCGGGTTGACGCGCAAAGTTTGCACTGAGGCGTGCTTTGATTGCACAGTGGCACTTCTTCCTCACTGCAAACTATAGTCTATCCAGATCGCGGCCAGCCATATCCAGAATGAAGCAGAGGGCGCACTGTCAAAGAGACGCGGTTCGCTTTTACTCGTTCTGCACGCTTGGAGTGGCCCGATACCTGACCGCAGCTGAGGGTCCTCAACGTAAACAAAGCGGCGACGATGCGACCCGAAGCCTCCACGGCGTTCCGTCAATCACTCGTGATTATCTGCGGCCTGGTCGGGCATCGCGATGGGAAAGCGCGCGAAGCAGAAACAGACACCAGGGATCGACGAGGAGTGGGAGGCCGATCTTCCCCGATGGGCGAGGATCCGCGATAGAAGGACGAGCGGGAGAGTGATTCAGGAGAAGCATGTCGGCTTGGACATTTCGCCCGATGGGCCCAGGCTTCCATCACCCGCATCGGATTCATCCCTGGCACAAGCTAAACCCGATCAATCCACAAAGCAAGCCGAGACATTTCCATCCCGACACACACCCGTCTCTCCCCGACTCCACCACCTCGGCTTCTGCTGCTGCGCTTTTGTGCTGCTCCTGATGGGCATCGCGGGGGTGGCGATCGTGTTCAGGGTCCAATTGCGAGATGGACTTCATGCGACAGGGGATTTTGTGGGCGGGATTGCAAGCGGATTGGACGGCGTGTTCAACGGGTCGGGAAATAAGAGGATGCAGGATGTGCCGGGGTTGGATCAGGGTATGATTGGCGGGACATCTCCAACGTCGACGAGCGTGGTCATGTCACCAACTGCCATCAGTCTAACGCCGTCCCTTTCAACAAGTCGTGTATCAGCGTAGTGGCTGGTGTCGTGCTTTCTGACTGTACAATTTTACAAAGTTGAAGTTAAGGAAAGTTGTGGGCACGTTTCGAAGCTTGATATTGAACCGCAGTCTAGTCCTGCAATCACACTGCACATTTCATTTTGTCATCATAAACTCTGCCTGAGCACTTGATTCATCAAAGTGCTTCAGTGGGAATGTTGAGACTTGTGAATGACATGAGAATGCCACATTTCAGCATACACACAGTGTGCCTACTCCACAACAAATTGTACTTGAAAGAACACAATGAACGCTAAGTATAAGTAATGGGGGGAACTTATGAGCTGGTGGTGCTAAGAATCAGAGTGTGAATAGTCATAAGAGACAAATCTAGTGCAAGCCTTGAGAGAATATCAACCTTTCACCACAGAAGGGATATGATATCATCTATACAAAATTTGAGTAATTGTACCAGACATTAGCAATCCTGATTAGATTTTTCTTCATCATTGTGGTAAAATTTTCTGACAAATGCACAATATTGTTACCACAGAAAATGACAATACCTCCACTGTGCAATTTTTGGAGATGAATACCAAGGCAAGTCTTGGTATTGTCACAATTGAGTGCTCTTAGAGGGACATGTCACCTGCAGTGCAGAATATTTTTTTATGGAGAACTAAGAGTATTCTTCAAATTCATATGTTTGCAATCTCAACCCACATATCACTGTGATACTCAGCAAGAGTACACAAAACAACTGAAAAGCAGAAGTCAGACACACACAGGAAGATATAATCTCTGGTCTATTCACCATGACTGAAAAGTTCCAACACCTGACCCCATGAGGTGTTTGCAACCCTGTTGGATTCTAGTCATGTCAAAGGTTTCATTTCTTTTCAAATGCTTGAGAGCCTTGTCAAAGCTTGCATCCTGTGGCTGTGTATAGCAGGAGCACACACGCTTTAGCTGCATGAAATTATGCAGAGAAGCGGTTCTAAGCTTGAAAGTTGAAGTCATCAGCTGCTTTGAAGTTGGAATGTGTGACAGCATCCACTATCCAGTGATTCAACCCCAATTCCACCACCCCAAGTTGACAAAACTGGACTCCAAGACGCAAACGCTTCAGCAGCTGACACCGCTGATGCCCTGTCGTGGCAAAGAGGGATGAGATAGTGAAGTGTGAGTGAATGTAGGATTGGGTGAGACGTGACGTTCTTTTTCCTGCGCATCGGGCCACGAACACAATGAAGTGCAAGATTTTGCATCATGACGTTGTGTGTCACAGTTGTGCGCACGGCTCGACTGCAAAAAGTTTGTGGAGACGTGCTTTGAAGCTTGAAGCCATCGGCTTGTGGGTTGGGATGTTTAGAGGTGATTCAACCGGCCCGGCCCACCTTGACTTCTTCCTGCAATAAATGAAAAGCGGTCAACCAAACTAAAATGTTTCGATTCCCTTTCCATCGAATCACACCACTTCGCTTGTCAAATCGGTGCTAGCAGTTGACCACAGCCAGCTCACCATTCACCCGGCGAAGGCGAGCTCCCTTCGCAACGTCTTCACCAGCCAACAAAACAACACAGGAGACTGCGATTCGCGCTAACAAACACTCTACGGAGACACTGGAGCAGACGCAAGGTGGGCGGGCGGGTCGATGAGTGGTGCGCAGTGTGGACGGGCGAGATGCAGGGACGGAGTGGGGAAGGCGGGACTTGCATGGCTTCGCGCATTTCCTGGCTCACTCGCACTCGCACTCGCACTCCCAGTCCAATCAAGCACTCGCCCGCACCGCACCCTCCACCACTCNACCCCGCACTCAAATGTCGTCTCCCCCTCCAATCCCAACCCGCGACACATCCGCATCAAACACTCGTCGCCAGATGCGATCGTCTTCAATCCCATCGCTGCGCCCTCCTCTCCCCCCGTCTGCCNCCGACCGGTCTGGGTCGAACCCGAACCCGAACCCGCAGCAACTCCCAACACCGACTTCCCCGACCCGCCCGGGAGCGTCAACGCCCGGATCTCAGCCTGCATCAGTGCCGCCTTCTGAATCATCACCGCCGCCGCTGGAACCCCTCCCGCGCCAATCCCAACCACCATCCATCCTGGACGCATTCCTCGCCGAAGGCTCACCCCGACGTGACCGTGACCGCGCACCCACATCCACCATCACAGCCCCCACATCCATTCGCGCCAGCGCCCGTCCCGCCGCCGACCGCGACGCATTCCGCACGTCATACCCCGCCGTACTCCTCCAATCCATGCGTCCCTCCGCCGCCGAGTATTCCGGTCCAGGCTCAGGTTCCGGGTGGTCCGGAGGGGCCGCGCAGCAGATGATGCAGCAGCTAGGACTGCAAATCGGGATTGGGATGGGTGGGCCCGGGGGAAGAGGGCACGGGAATGGATATGGGCAGGGCCAGGGACACGGGGGACAGGGACAGGCGCCGAGCATGCACCCGCAGTTCAGGAGTAAAGTGGTGTGCGAGGTTGGGTGCAGGTGGTGTGGTCAGGTGTTGGTGAGTCTCGTGGGCCTTACAGTCTCACGCGTAGGCGTGTTGCACAATCGATAGATTTAATGTTCCCTCCTCTCCTCCTATCTCTCTGTGCCACATCGTCATCCTCATTGTCTTCGTCTTCGTCATCATATCATCTTCATCTTCCCATCCCTCCTCGCCTCGTCTTCTTTGCCTTCCTATCCCTCATCGTATCATCGTGTTCGTTATCATTCCAGTGCCACCGTGGCATGCGCGCCATCCTGCTCGCTGACACCACCATCGAACTCTACTCGACCGACCAACCGCCTCAGGGGACACAGCTCGTGGCTGAGGATTACACGACGAGGAATTGTTGGTGTAGGATTAGGGATGTGGGGTGTGTTGGGTGGTGAGTGAGGGGGTGGGGGTGTGAAGGGGGTGGGGGTGGGGGAAGGTGGACGAAGTGGACGGGAGGTGCACGAGCGATAGGGAATGCGGCATGCATGAAAAAGTGACTGTGGATTGAGAATTGCGATGTGTGAGCGATGTTGAACGCGCCATGAATGACGTTGTGGATTGTGATGTGTGATGTGTGGGTTCCACGGCTGACTTGATCACTGATTGACTGTACCGTCGCGATCCTTTGCAGCGGGAACGTCGTAGGGTACCACGTCACACAGCCATGGTACGTCTTTGCCCCGCCTTTCTTGTCTTGTGTTGTACGCTGACTTTTTGTTCTTATTCTTACTCCCGTCGCGCTGACCCACTGATCCCCTCCCTTCTACACGCGCCACAAAAGCGAGCCGTGCATGTCGGCGTGCAACAACGGGCACTACTGGTACGTCTTCTTTCGCGCTCAATCCATGTCCATCGGGATGAGGTCCTAACCTTTGCCACAATCTCGCTCCACACCATCATCATTTCGCCCACGTCACGCCACGGTCGCACCGTCACCCTTGTCACGCTCCTCCCGCCTCTCGCGTTACCTTCATTTGCGCGCCCTCGCCGCCACCTCCTCTCGCCGCACCAACACCCACAGGATGTTCCACACAACAGAAGTCACATCCACCGAGCGTCTCGACCACTCGGGCAAGCAGATACTCACGTGGGCTTACCTCCCGCGCGTGGAAAGGGACGATGTTGGGGCAGGCAGGGGTGCGTGGTGTGGAGTTGGGAGGTGAGGTGGTGGTGAGGGTGAAGGGGTGAGGGGGTGAGGGGCGTGAAGAGGATAGCGGAGGGGAGGTGCAGCACTGGACTTTTTGCAAATGGGCGGCAAGCATCAGGTCAAGAGCAGGAGGAGGGCCACGGTTGGGCGAAAACACTGTACATTACGCACATCCCGCGCGCACGATGGGAGTCTTTATCTCACGCATTGTATATTATGACACAAGACAATGGTTTAAACTTTCGAGTGACTGAGGTAAAGGATGACAACGGTTAGCTATGCAAGACTAATCGTTTGTTTTGATTTTAGAGGTTCCAGACGGTTGGTGGCATGCAGGGATGTAGCATTCGAAGAAATTGATATCTCCACCAACCGTTCGCCATATGTGAGAGTGGACAGAACCTTTCGTAGAGCAAATGTCGACCATTAAATTCGTCACGCGCCCCTTTCTGGCACCACGCTGGAGTTCTACGATGTCTTGCATTTTGTATCTCACTCAAATATGTTGATGATGTCACACATCCGACACCCGCTCATGAGACGTTCTTGTAGCGCAGTGTTCCCCAACTCGAGTACTTTGATGCCATACACCCGACATCCGCTCAATGAGACCGCATTCAATTTCACATCCATGATCGCATTAAGCCCTTATCACGTACGTTGGAGACAAGGTAAGAGAGGCGATCTAAAAGTGGTAGGATGCAATGCACCTAAAGCCGGGTGGTGATATGCGGACTGGCGCTTCACTAGCGCACATAAATACCTCACCACTGATGTTTGTCTGCTGATAGGGATTGAACGTTTTGTGGTGCAAATATTGTCACAAGGTCGGTCACACACAGATGTCCCACCCAATTCCAAACCACATAAGAAATCTGTTGTCCCATCGGCCAATTATCCTTGGTTCGTGCGTGTAAGCCATCCACTACACGTTACATTGCGACAGCCGCAGGTTTGAGCTTTCGTGATCGCTTCAGGACTGAATCACGCAGCTCCCAACTGGGCGAGAGGGGCGATCTAAAGATAATGCGGTGTCACGCTAAAGACCTGTGAAAATTTGGATGGGTCATGACGATGACGTGGTTCAACAAATGTTTGATCCGGGATCTCCACTGACGTTCGCCTCACCTGGAAATGGACAAAACGTTTCGTGGTCCAAATATGTATATTGCTTAAATCTCACACAACCCGTTTCGGCTTTTGGCACAATGATAGAGTGTACGTCGCATTAAGTAAAAGTCTCGAGTAAAATATAAACACATGCATGATCTCTGCATCAGACAAAACTTACTGCAATGCAACATAATCGTGATCGCATCGAGCCTGGATTAGGTAGATTTCCAGCTAAGAGGAGCGATCCAAAAGGTGTGAGCCATACAAAGGATGGGTGATGGCTGGGATGGCAGATGCCTCGGTGATATTCATGGTCTTATGCAAGAATAATCAAATGTTGTACGCATTGCGAAAACACCAATAGCAGTGCAATGGACAGCAATGAGCTAGAATACTGACCGCAGTAGCAAGCCCTGATCAGGTAGTAATCCGCAAGTGCAAGAAAGGTGATCTAAAAGTTGGTGCAGCGAAGTCCGATGCCACGTGCTAAACGGTTGGTTTTTCCTTTCACCAGCAATTACGCAACTGCACAACGGTGCCAAACCCCATGATCAAACCCACAATCCCGGATCAAGTAGCCTCCACGGAATCCAAACAAGGAAACGACCTGAAACACAACTACACAACGGAGAGAATGAGCCTCCTGTTGGTGCCGATTGATTACAATAACAGCAGTATTTGTTATTGCACCACATGTGATCAACAAGAAGCACATGTCGCGAAAAGGTGCGCTTCACCACGCCGCTGAACACCGTTGGTCACCAAACATGGTGGCCCTAAGTACGCGGATAGTTGCGTGGTGCAAATGACGTCACCGATTTCGTGCAGCAATGCTTAGGAGACGATCACCGAGAACACTGTCAAAGAAATCCTGGGCTTTTATTGACGACTGACAATGTAGGTATAGTTCGACTCTGTTGATTGTGCGGTTTGTACCTGCCAGACACGAAAAGCATTGGCCGCAAGCTAAGGAAGAGAAACGCTGTCGTAAAGATATTTCAATGCCGCAGTTTGAGAATTTGCATTTTATCTTTAAAATTAGACGGAGGCGTCCTGAACGCTGAGGGCAAATGCTTCAACATGCGATATCTTGCACATTGTTTCAAAAAATAGCAACTGATTGTACGAAATGAGGGAAAATAATAAAAAGCGACTATTGGAATGGGTATCGCTATGGAGCACACCTGCATTAACATTGAGGGGAAGTCCATGTATGGCTTCGGTCCCCTGCAGATATGAACTTCCACTGTCCACAGTGGCGTAGGGAGCAACATACCGGGGCAAAATTTAAGTTATAGCTGATAAAATAAAGAAAGAAAGGAAAAATTTCTGTGCCACAACAATCCGTGGATGAAGCACAATTTTGGGTACAGTGCATGGAGCATCATGGAATATCGGCTCCCACCTCCCCGGGATATCTGCATTTAGCACAAGTAAATCGCGGCAGGACGGTGGCTAGGGCAAAATTTGTGTCGTGGCATGAAGCGCATGTATCGCGACACCATGTAGGTAATAATTTCAGCAAAATTGTAAATGTGACGCAACGTGTCCCAAATCAAAGCCAACCTCGGACGACAAAATGATGCGAGTAACCAGTAACGCAAAATTTTCAAAGAGGCCACTGGTGCATCGAGATAATGCCCATGGCCGTCTCCCAGATGTTCATACGATACTCGACTTGCAGTCATAACACCACTCATACATCACATTTCATGTACAATGGCGTCCAAACGTGGTGGACTCGAAGAAAAGCGCAAGCGTCGTCTCGGCGTTGGAAAATTGTGTTGCCGAGGACATTCGACATTTGTGCTTACCGGCAAAATAATTCATTCAAAAAGTCTTACCAGGAACTTTTACATAAGACAATTACGATCTAAATTGACAGGACCAATGGAATAATTGACTATTGCATTACAATATAACTACACTCTCGTATCTTCAAGAAACACCGCAGTCAAAATCGCGCTCAGTCCCACACAGGGAATAAATATCAAATACACCTCGCGAATCGCCTCCTGGTACGTATCCAGCACCGTACCCAACTGATCAGCCGCCACGATTGCCGGAATATCCGTCGCAGAAGAAATGATCCTGTCCACCAAATCAGACGACATGCTGAGGGGCGCAGCGGAGAGCTTAGAGATGAGGGAGTTGTTAAGAATGGCACCGCAGATGGCGAGACCGAGCGTGCCCCCGATGGTGCGGACAAAGTTACGTAGGCCGGTCACGACGGCCATGTCTTGTTTGGTGACGGCGGCTTGGGCGGCCACTGTTTCAAACAAAAATGCAGGCGTTAGGTTTGATTCAAGTTGTTGGAAGATGGGAATTGCACCTACCCAGCGATGTTTGAAAGGTCAAGCCCGCACCGAGCCCTAGGTGCAAAATAGCAGTTCAATCGGTCAGTCCACCATTATCGCAACGTTCGAAACCTTCTCACCAGTGAAAATTAAAATCAGCACAACAGTCCACGCCGGCGTATCTCGACTGAGCATGTATTGCAGCGCACACGCCACTGTCCACAGGATGTACCCAACTACAATACAGAGCTTGTTGAATCTGAGCGTGCGACACTTGTTTAGCGCCCCTTTCCCACAAAGCAGCGCGCAGCGTCACCACTCACCGTCCCGTCCAACTAACAAGCATCCCACTACTCCAAACCGAAATCGTCTGTGCCACCAAGAGGGGGAACAGCTGAATGCCTGCCTGCGTCCCGCTCTGCTGCTTGACAACTTGGAAGTACTGCGGGAGGTAGTACAGCTGCCCGTAGAAGGGGATCCCGTTCAGGAACTGGGTGATGAAGATGATGGTGGGCGAGCGCATGAAGAAGAGGCGCACTATGCAGGGGTGGGGCGAGGGGGGTGAGGACGTGGTCGAAATGGGAGTCATCGCGATGGGATGGCCGAAGAACCTTACTGGGGATGATCGGGAGTCTCTTTCTCCGCTCAACCCAAACTTCGGTTGCGATCGTGGCACCCCACAGGAGTGCTGAGAGCACGAAAATAGAAATGACTTGGGGAGATTTCCAAGGGTATGTTGTGCCACCCCATGATGTTGCGAGCTGACGTTCACAAACTGGGTAAGTAATGCTTCGCAGGAGTGCAAGAAATGGACGGGGATTTACTCACGAGAAGAAGAAGTGTGGTGGTGAGGATAAGCACTGCACCGAGGTAGTCTATTTGCAGCGCCTTTGCTTTCAGCGACCCAGACATCGTCTTGACCGGGAGGAAGAAGAAGATCATCAGAAGCGCTGCGGCGCCGAAGGGAATACTGCGCAGTTTTAGGTCGTTAAGTATGGTGGTACGTCCCCCACTTCAAGATGGAACGGCGCGAACTTACTTGAGGTAAAAACACCACCGCCACCCAAGTCCCGAAGGATCGGAAAACACGCCTCCCAGCAACGGGCCAATCACTCCGGCGAGCGCAATAGCACCCCCGATTAGGCCCTTCACAAATGAACGCGCAATCTTAGAACCCCACCGCGGGCACGTACCCCGTGAGTCAGGAACTCGAATCTCAATTCTCACCTGGTACTTCCCCCTTTCCCTAATACTGACAACGTCACTCACGACGACCATGACGAGCGTGGTGATGCCCCCGCCACCAACGCCCGCGAGGGCTCTGAAGACTATAAGTTGCACGATGGACTGGGCAATTCCGCACAGGACGTTGCCGGCGAGGAATATGAGGAGAGAGATCAGGAGGCAGACTTTGCGACCCCTTTTACGTTTTATCGCAACGGAAGAGGTCAGATAAGATTGTATTGGCGCGGTTGAAAGATAGGACTCACCAAATATCGCTAAATCTCCCCCATAATGTTTGAAACGCTGTGCTTGTAAGCAGGTAAGAGGTCCCGACCCACGAGGACTGGTCAGCGGCTTCAAAGTCGGCCGAGATACGAGGAAGGGCGGTGGCGACAACTAGACGAGTGGCCAGAAAACGCAGAGTCAACCTGGGGTCGATGCTTCCCCTCGACACGATCCGTAACCGTGTCCAAGGCCAAAAGCTCCACTTGGCGTCTCCAGAAACTCACTGGTCTGGTCTAAGAACGACAACATGATCGCGAGTGCGCATCCCGTGAACACGAGGATCAGTTGCTTGAATGGGAGATGGTTTGTCTGGTCCGCAAGCACGAAGCCCGCGCCTCCATCGGGACCGGTTTTCGTATCCAAGACTTTCTCCTCGTCTTTGAGGCGTGGAGAATCGTCGGTTTCCGTTTCGATTGCTCCTTCTGGCCCCTCTGTACCCGTATCAACGGTCAATTCGATCGTTTGCAGTTTTGTTCTTTCGTTGTCGCCAGATTCCCCATTCGGCAATTGATTCGAGTCGGACATGAAAGAACGCCTGGGAACGCGGCGAAAACGGGAGAGCGAGTGAGTTTACGATTTGATTGGACATTTTGCTTCCGATAGGGTGTGTCCTTTCCTTGCTTGGCGTCAAAATAATCTGACCGAAGGTCGGGTATTCATTTGAAACGTCCCAATTTTGGTACATCAATACTCAAGGGGATGAACGACGGTGTCAGAGTAACTAAAGATCCCATTCGTTTTGTAGTTGTGCAACATACCGTCAAGTCAGCCTCCGCACGAGTCAACTCTGCGACTTCTCTTACACGTATCTCCCAGCACATGTCTTAGTTTCGCCAGTCTTCAGTTCCCATCCTGAGTAAACGACGATCTCATCCATCCTGAAGTATTCTGGTAGGAACCCAGAAGTTCCTCCTCGACTCGGCGGTATGGCTACTCCAACATTCCCTCGTGTGAGTCTCGCCATAATATCCCTTCCCATCCACCCGAATCCCAGTTGGATCCGCTTGACGGTACCAGGCACCTCCACAAAACATATACCCTGGCCCGCACAGACTTACCACCTTCGTGATCCTTCCATCCCCGCTTGAGCATAACAGGCACCAAGGAACCACTGTCACATTTGCAGGTCAGTACTTGGGCCCATAGAAAGTGTGACCTTCGCCTGTAGATTCCAAGCAAGGAATGCCACTGGCGTGGAGAGTGGGAGAAAACTGTTGGAGGTCAGGATTGTGGGCTCAAATGGGTTGGAAAGAAAGCAAAGATGGATCTCCAAGCACAAGTCGAGGTCGGTCAGCTCAAGCCCAGATCCAATATGCAGGCTGGAAAATTTCGTCGCGGGTAAAATGTACCTAGAGTTAGTCAGCAGTCTGGAAGAGACTCTTTCCCAGCCCTACTTACATGTCACCCGCGACAACAGGGTCCGCGATGCCGAGGGTGTGTTGTCCACGTTTTCCGTGATAACCTGTCAGCTTGGGATCCGGCGAACGGAGCACTTTCCAACGCCGCTCCAGTCGTGACTTCGGGTGCGGTGATAAGAGGAGAACGGGATCACGAAGAAGAGGGGGGGTTGGTGGTACATATTTGAGAGATAGATTCCACACCACACCACTCGAGGGATCGCAACTGAAAGGGTCGCCTAAGAACATTCCTTCCACACTCAGCAGCACCAAAGTTACTTCCTCCTTGCGTCTCAGAGTGGTCGATGTGGCGATTCGTTCCAATTGCGTCCAAGAACGATCCTCCGCGAGACGACGACTGCGACAGTGACACTTGGTGGAAGTCTTCATTCCTGTGACTCTGCAAAACGCGCACGTGTGACCGTCCGCCTCCAAGTGGTTGAGATTGCAGTGATTCAAAAACTCCGACAAGCCAAGGGTCCGTGCACTTGCTAAGTTGGTCGTTGACGGATATTTTGTATGAGTTCGAGTAATTGACGTACTCGCAATTGAATCACAAAAAACGTTATGTAAAAGCCCAGCGAATGCAATCCGAGAAAGTTCCTGCTGTATCGCGACTCCCAAAACTGGCGTGAAATCCCGTATCACTCGCGAGTCGCAAGTCGCAACGTGGACGGACGCGGGATGGGTGGGAAGGTCAGACAGTGAACGTTTCGTGAGCTTCGAAACAGTCAGTGCGAATCATTTCAGTGAGAACAATTTCGAACAGCCGGCCATCAATCGGACGCATTATGCCTCCAAGCAAAGGACAAACACCAATCGGAACCACAATGCCCACGAGGATCACAACCCCGCTCGCCCGCCCGTTCTCACTAGCTTACTGCGATGTCTGGCTCGAGTCAATTACCGCTTGGTGACTCCAACGACAATGAAAGGTCAAAGCTGCAAGTGTTCGAACCCCCCGATGATACCGACATAGAGGCGCAAAAGGCACCAAACCGCACGGAAATCGACGACTCTGCTCGTCCCAAAGACGAGGAGGACGTCGCTGAGACGAAACCCGGTCGCGATGGCGATGGAAGCGCACGCGCAGACTTTGTGCTTGCAGACCAGACGAACCATCTCCCACTGAAGCAACTCCTCATCGTGTTCACGGGATGCGGGCTTGCGATCATGCTGTCGTTCTTGGACCAGACGAGTGAGTTTCTTCTGGAGACACCAATCGGCGGTTTTTTATCTTGGTTTCGACGAACCATCGACTACTGGTTGACACTGTTCTTTACTATCCACTCATCCAGTCGTCGCCACCGCCCTCCCTCGCATCTCGGCCGACTTTTCCGCTGTCGACCAATCATCATGGGTCGGAACGTCATATTTGCTTACGAGCACGGCTTTTCAAACACTGTGGGGACGATTCAGCGATATTTGGTAAGCTCTATAGCGTGCTATTGTCTCACCTGAACTCAAGTCTCCTAATGATTACATTTGCTTCACCAAAAAGGGGTCGAAAAGTGTGCCTCCTCATCTCCCTCCTCATTTTCCTTGTCGGAAACGCCCTGTGTGGAATCGCTCAGTCCATCCTGCAACTTATAGTTTTCAGAGCACTCGCGGGTGTGGGCGGCGGGGGCATCACCACACTCGTCATGGTTGTCGTGAGCGACGTTGTCAGTATAAGGGAACGGGGGAAGTACCAGGTGCGTTTCGAAGCTTTGCCTTCCAACTCCCGGGAACGTCTGCCGCCTGGGGCACTGATGTTTACGCATTTTCTGTGAAGGGCGTCATTGGAGCTGCTATTGCGCTCGCCGGCGTGATTGGGCCCTTATTGGGGGGAGTGTTTTCGGATTCGTCGGGACTTGGCTGGAGGTGGTGTTTTTACCTAAAGTAAGTCCATGCCGTTGCTCCTCCAGATAGGGCGTTGGCTTCTAATATAACGTCTAACGACCGCCCGACCGCATAGTATCCCCTTTGGCGCAGCAGCGCTGCTTATGATCTTTTTCTTCCTCCCGTTCAAAAAGATTACTGGGTCGCTGAAAGCAAAGGCGCTGCAAATAGACTACCTCGGAGCAATCCTCACCATATCATCGACGCTCCTTCTTCTGGTGATTTCTCCGTCTTGGTTTCTTTTCCAGCAGCAACGCCTTACTTACGCAGCTCGCAAATTTCAGCTCGCAACGTCATGGGGTGGCACAACGTACCCTTGGAAGTCGCCACAGATCATTTCGCTGTTCTTATCTTCGTTACTCCTGATTGGCGCCACGATAGCAACTGAGGTGTGGGTCGAAAGGAGGAAGAGACTGCCGATTATCCCCAGTGAGTTTGTCGCGTAACGACCCATCGTGGCTCGACCATCGTACTATCATTTTCGATACTCTAGTGCGCCTCTTCCTCATGCGAACTCCATGCATCATCTTCATCACGCAATTCCTGAACGGGATCCCCTTCTACGGGCAGCTCTACTACATCCCGCAGTACTTCCAAGTTGTAAAGCAGGAGTCGGGAACACAATCGGGGATCCAACTTTTCCCCCTGCTGGTTGCGCAAACAGCAGGGGCGGGGATTTCTGCGATGATTGTCAGTTGGACTGGACGGTAGGTGACGCCACGTCTGTTCGTGTAGGACCTGCGCTACAGAAGTGTTCCACGGGCAGGTTCAACAAACACTGCATCGTGGTTGGGTACGTCTTGTGGACAGTGGCATGTGGTCTGCAGTACATGCTCAGCCGGGACACACCGTCGTGGACTGTTGTTCTCATTTTGATTTTCACAGGTGAGAAGGCGCGCGACTTTGAAGGAGATAGTGGAAGTCAACGTAATGTGGTTGTGTGTTTTCAATTAGGTCTTGGTGCTGGTTTGACATTCCAGACATCGCTGGGTTGGTGCTCAACCAGTCTTTCACAACACAATGAGTCCAAAACTGATGCGTATTCCTTTATTTCAAAAGTGATCGCCCAAGCCGCAGTCGCGAAACAAGACATGGCCGTTGTCACTGGCCTACGTAACTTCGTCCGCACCATCGGGGGCACACTCGGACTTGCTATCTGCGGCGCGATCCTCAACAACTCCCTCATCTCTAAGCTCTCCGCTGCGCCCCTCAGTCTGCCGCCTAATTTGGTGGACCGGATCATTGGTTCTGCGACGGATATTCCGGCAATCGTGGCGGCTGATCAGTTGGGTACGGTGCTGGATACGTACCAGGAGGCGATTCGCGAGGTGTATTTGATGTTTATTCCGTGTATGGGGGTGAGCGCAGTTCTCGCGGCTGTCTTTCTTGAAGATACGTATGTGTAATAATGTTGCTAAAGCCACGTGAAATACTTCTGCATGCAACGAAATATATCGCATTTGCACTGCAATAACATTTGTCCCGTCATTAAACAAAGAAAATACATCACACGCAGTGGTTACTAGATCGTGTCTACAACGCGCGACATGTGTGAAAAACATACAACTCTGCGACTTCCCTCACACGTACACACAAAAAGCACACCCCTTGCATGACTTAGTTACGCCGGCCTTGGGCCTCACACCCAAATAAATCACTGTCTCATCCATCATGAAACAGGCTGGCGCCATTCCTCCACCTGGTGGTATGGCGGATCCAACCTTCTGTCCCGCTGGTATCGCTTTCCATCCATTGTCGAGCTGCATCACGACGGCTGTGCCCGGAAGGCTTTGGCCCTCGTTGCCGTACGCAGCGTAACCACCATCTCTCGATTTGATGCACTGAGTGGCACCCGGAGGTAGGACCAATCCACGCAATCGTTGATCGCCGTGAGAGGTGTCGCTTAATTGTCATAGTAGGTAACTTCGGTCCACTTGTCGGTGGGACTGACGCAGGTGCTGAGGATGAGCGCGTGGGGGTTTCCCAGAGGTGCCGTTACCCGATGCAAGGACGACAGCGAGATGGCAAGGATCGCAAAGAATGCTGCGAAGGATAGCATCTGGCATACGTGGCGCACTCCCACCCACTCGGGCCCGTGTACACCTCATACAGCATCCTGAAGTGGGGCAGTGACTCGCAACGAGGAGACGCACTCAAAGTCCAGAAACACCTGCACGGGTGCCGCGCCCCTGCTGACCCGTACGGCATTCCGATTCCTCGGGCGCCGAGTCGCTGTCGCTCCAGTGTCCTGCAGTCGTTGAGTTGTGGGTGCGTGCTGCGGACATTGTGCAAGTGAGACACCAAATACCTGCTTGATTTGTTATCTGAGAGCGAAGCTAGTTTATGACATGAAATCGAGGTTTTACCTCACTCTCGTAGTGTTCGCAAAGGTGACTCCTTCTTGCCTTCCTCACACTCAAAACCAAAACTTTTCGCTACCCACTCCAAAACCCCTAGAACCCAAAAAACTACTTTTCCTTATCGCTCTTCCCCGCGTGCCACTTATCTTGTACGCACCCACTGCGGTCCGTGCTTGGTCCACGAATCGGACTTCAACATCCGACCATCCGACCCTTTCTTCCGATTTTCCACCCTCTCCACAATGGCACACGCGTACCAGGACATTATCGTCTCGATTGACGGGAAAATCGCAACCAGTGCGTTGTTTTCCTTGTCTTTCTCTCCAATTCAGTCCCGTTTACATATCGATGTTCACCACCTCGCAACCCCACTCCAGTCAAACTCAATCGCCCCAAATCACTCAACGCACTCTCCCCGCCCCTGATCCACTCGCTCATTCGCGCGCTCGAGGACCTCGCCAATAATAAGGATACGGTCGTCACGGTGATTACGGGTGAAGGACGGTGCGTACGAGGTTTCGACGCTCAATTTGAGTGCGACTGACTTGGCTTCTTCCCATTCGTGTCGTCTGTCGTCGTCGGAAAGATTCTTCTCGGCCGGTGTCGATCTCAAGGGTACGTCTTCCTCCTGATCCCATTCTTTTATCTCTTGGAATTCCCCTTCTGGCTCCTCACTCCACTTCCGCACTTCACAAATCGCACATCTCTCTTCTTGCACCTCCACTCTCGTCCCACTCATCCCCCCCCCCACCCACCACCACAGCCGGCGGCGCCGCACTTACAACCGGCCCCCCCTCACCACTCGAATCCACATCCAAATCCATCCAACTCCTCGGGGAGGCCGAGCGGCTGGGTTGGGTCGAACTTGTTGGAAGGATGCTTATTAATGTCGGTTTTCTGCGCTGCCGGGGGCGTCGCATGACGGCCAACGCGTGACCTTGAAAACTAATTGACGGCATCGCGCAATGGTACGGACAGCACCCCAAAGTCCTCGTCTTCGCACTCAACGGTCCCGTGGTCGGAATCACCGCCGCATGGACGGCCTACGCCGACCTTATCCTCGCGTCCGACACCGCCACGCTGCATTTGCCGTTCTCGAATTTGGGGTTGGTCCCCGAGGGAGGGTGCGCGCAGAGCTTTTCGACCCGGATGGGGTGGGGAAGGGCTGTGGAGGTCGTGGTGGGTTGCGGTCGTACTTGGGAACTTGTGATCACTTTCATTGACGAGGACTGATATGATGCCGGGGTAGATGTTTGGGCGTAAAGCGACGGCGCAGGAGTTGCACCAGTGGGGGTTCGTCAAGTGAGTTTCTTGGCCGGCGACCTGTCCTCCTTATTATGCACTGACCCACTCTTGCACCCACGCCACGTGCCCACCCCCCACCCCCACCAGCCAAATCTTCCCCTCCACCACCTTCTCCACCCTCCTCCACACCTACCTCACCACGCACCTCTCCACTTCCGCCCCCATCGCCCTTCTCACCGCCAAGAAACTCCTGCGCGACGTCGTGCGTGCCGATTTCGAAAGGGGAAATGTGGAGAGTGTGAGGGCCATGGGCGTGCAGGCGACGACGGGGGAGACGGCGAGGGAGATGGGGAGGAAGAGGAGGGAGATGGAGGGTGAGTTGTGACTCTTGGGGGTGGTACAAAAGCGTGAGGAGGTGTTGATGCATTTGAGTTTGTCTTTCTTTTTTCTCGCAATTCAGCCAAGTCCAAGAGCAAGATTTAATGTCAATGGTGGCGGGTGGACAAGGAAAGGTGTGCTGTAGGCAATCGGCCGCAACCGCGGCGCCACCTCGCTCTTTGCTCTATCCAAATAAAATAAAATTAAATTGAACTTGAGATGAGTGGCGAAAATCCAAGAGTAAGATTTGATGGCGACTGTGGGGTGCGGGACAGAGGAGCACATACAATGGCAATTAATTGCATATCGCGGGCCACTGACGAGCTGCACCTGTCCTCCAAACACCCCTGTACTCAAATAAGTTAATTAACACAAACTTTACTTGCTTCCCGGGGCGTCCGGAACCGAATTCAGTCCCGATTGCCGACAAATGTTGGCGAGTGGGTGTGGCGCAGTCCCGCACCTAAAGTGTGGCCGTCTTTCATCTCCCTCGAGATTGTCCGAGATGGCCCCGAGCGACAGAGACGCCCCCCGGCTGGACTTGGACGGGTCCGCCGCAGGCGAGTCCCAGGAGACACTCCTCCCGCCACCGCCCGTCGACGAGGGTGCCGTTGCCGCCACCAAACCGGATGATTCGGGTGTCGAGCGGGGAATCGACCATGTGGAGCCACTCAAGGCGCACGATGGCGATGACGATGGCGAGCGCGAACGAGGGGAAACGCAGAAGCAGAACGGCGGCGATGCGGAGGACGAGGAGGAGGAGGGAAAGAGAGACAAACCGCGGGGCGTGCGGTTCGGGCTTGTCATGTTCGGGTGCGTTGGCCGTGCGGTGAACGATTTTCGCGTGTGAGCGCCATCGGAAGTGAACGACCTACAGGCTCCTGTTGTCGATTTTCTTGGCGGCGTTGGATCAGAGTATCGGTATGTCCTCTTCCGCCTTTCCAATTGAGCGAGCGAGAAACAGAGTGCAGCTTACCACTCCGTCGTGACCATGAAGTCGCCACCGCCGTGCCCAAGATCATCACAGACTTCCAGGACATCACGGGCATATCATGGATCTCGACGGCATACCTCGTCACCACCACGTGAGCTTTAACTCATCTTTTCCTCTCCTCTCCTCCCCTTCCCAAACCACACACCCAAGAACCCACGCACCCACAGCGCCCTAATCCCCATCTTCGGCACCCTGGGCACAATTTTCGGTCTCAAACGCACCTTCCTCTCCGCCATCTTCGTCTTCGAAGTCGGGTCCCTCCTATGCGGCGCTGCGCCGTCCATGCCGGCCCTCATCATCGGAAGGGCAGTCGCGGGAATCGGCAAGGCGGGGTTGTTTATTAGTGTGATTGTGATTATTAGTGAGATGGTCGGGAGGAGGGAGAATGCGAAGTACCAGGCGTGAGATTATTCCGCAGTTGGTTTCGTGGCGGCAGTACTCAACCGTTTCCTGTGCACAGTTCCTTTGCGCTCGTGTACGCCGTATCGGGAGTATGTGGCCCTCTTATCGGCGGCGCGCTCACTGACGGTATTGGATGGCGGTGGTGCTTGTAAGTTTCGTTCTTCACCTCACGTCGTTTCCGGGTACCAACTTCTCCCACCAAAGCTACCTCAACCTTCCCGTCGGATTAATTGCCACCGTCCTCGTGATCCTGCTCGTTCCCTCGGACCCACCGTCAAAATCCGGCGGCACACTCATTTCCAAGCTCCGCAGGATCGACTTCCTTGGGTGCTTCCTTCTGTGCGCCAGCATGCTACTTATTCTCGTCCCGTTGAGTCTGGGCGGCGTACAGTACAAGTGGAGTGACGCAATTATCATCGTGATGCTTGTGATCGGAGGTGAGTCGTCGTCTCCTCCCGAAACACGCAACCCTGGACATCCAAACGACTTGCATTCCTCCAAGTCGCTCTCATCCCAATCCTCGCCTGGGTGGAACTGCGCCACCCAGAACCCATCATTCTCCCCTCCCTGTTCCGTAACCCAAATGCCGTCGTGGTGTTCACGGCGGCGTTCTTTGGTGGTATGGTATATAACGCCACCATCTACTACGTTCCGGTCTATGTGAGCGGCATGTTCTCGTCGCGATTGCTTCCGTATTTGCAATGTATTGTATTTCCCCCAACGTCAGCTCCAAGTCGCCCACGGCTCCACCGCGCTGGCCTCAGGACTCATCACCGTGCCCTTCATTCTGTCCATCCAACCAGCCGTCCTGCTTTCAGGCTGGGGTGTGGCTCGTTGGGGAAAGTTCGGGGCGTGGTGGGTCGCGGGCGGGCTGGGTATGGTAGTTGGAACGGCACTGCTTACGACGTTAGATGAGGGGAGTGGCGATGCGAAACAGATTGGGATAAGTGAGTGGCAAGGCCTGGAGATTTTACAGTTTGAACTTTGTCACTGATCACGCGATGTTGTTCTCCCATGTTCTAGTGATCCTTTGTGGTATATCTATCGGTCTGTATATTCAACTGCCTATTTCTGGTGCGCAGAATGCCGTTGAAGGAGAGATGGCGGGGAAAGCCATCGCAGTAGCAGTGAGTTTTTTTCCGGACATGAATCTAGAACATCCCACCAAATCGTTGTTTCAGAACTTCTTCGGTGTCCTTGGACCAGTGTTCGGTATTGCGGGTTTGTTATTTTGGTCCATTTTTAATCCCACATTCACAACTGAACGAATCCCTTCGACCACACTGCCAGTCACGTCCACCGTCTTCACCAACACCCTCTCCTCCTCTCTCACCCGCCTTGCGCCGCACGCGTCACTCTCGTGGGTCCAAAACCACCCTGTCGAAGTACGCTCTGCTCCTCCAAACTACGTCCCGCCGGAGGAGATTGCCGGTGCTGTTCGAGCATTCGTCGAGAGTCTAAGGGCGGTGTTTTACGTCACCGTGGGAATGGGTGCGTGCTTGGTGGTGGCGGCTGTTGGGACGGTGTTGGTTGGGGTGAGTATTGTGGACGAAAAAGGGACCAATGAGAAAGTCGGGACAGAAGGGGAAAACGAACTGACGATAGTCGATACTTTGGAGTGACAGATAGGTGTCGACTCACCTGAAAATTAATAATACTGCACGAGCGTTTTGATGAAAAGCTCTTTATGAAATATTGGGATACCATCTCGGTTGAAGATTGTTTTTGGTGAGTGGTGGCGCAGCAGCGCCGGTTATTAGAGTCATCATCCTCGACGTCGCCTAGATGGCCACGACGGACTCGCTCACCGCCCTTTCCGAGACATCTAGAGTGGGGACGTCGTCCGAGACTCTCTTAGCCCAGCAAGATGCCGGATCTCGCGATTCGGCCACGACACGCCGACACGTACGCCTCCAGTCATTGACAGAGCGGGTACCCTCAAGAGCCGCAATGGCGTGCAAGAGCAGTTCAAGTTAACTGGTGATGACGATGTAAAACGGGAAAGACTCCAGGGGTTGCGTTTCGGACTCACAACGTTCGGGCGGGTGTGGGCGACTCTCCCGAGGTAGATTTGGTATGAAACTAGGGCCGATCACTCGAAAGGCTCCTCCTGACGATTTTTTTGTCGGCGCTGGATCAGGGCGTTGGTAAGTCAATGCAAGAAAAAAGTGATTTATCTTTTGTTCTGTGACATGCCGTGGCCACCGCCGTACATAAAATTATCACCGACTTCCAAGACATCACGGGGATCTCTTGCATCTTGGCAGCCTTTCTTGCCACCGCAACGTAGGTGTTCTTCTGCAACTCCAGCATCTTTCGTGATGAACGAATCCCAACACCACGAACCTTGAATCAGCGCCCTGGTTCCATCTTTGGCGCTCTGGGGCCAATGTTTGGGCCCAACGTACGTTCTTGTTTGTCATCTTCCTTTTCGAACTCGGCTCCCTGCTCTGTGGGGCCGCCTCATCAATGCCCGCACTCACCATCGGAAGGGCTGTAGCGGGCGTGGGGACGGCGGGACTATTCATAGGCGCTATTGTCATCATCAGCGAGATGGTTGGTCGGAGAGAGAACGCAAAGTACCAGTCGTGAGTCATTGCAAAATGAATCGCCCATTTATCGCGCCGCCCATCAATGTTTGCGACGCTTAGAAAAAGATGATTTGCGATCGTGTTCGCTGGATCTGGCATATGTGGACCTCTGATTGGTGGTGCTTTCACGGATATCGGATGGCGTTGGAGCTTGCGAGTGACAGAAATTTTCCGCCTTCATGAGCATCTAGGGTTACATGTAGCATTTCTTCCCATTCAAGCGAAATAAACCTCCCCGTGGGCGCCATTGCGACCCTTCTCTTCATTTGTCTTGTCCCTTCTGATCCACCTTGTTTGTCTTCGGGACACTTGTTTCCAAACTCCGCAGGATCGATTTCATAGGGTGTTTCCTGTTGTGCGATAGCATGGTGCTCATTCTCGTTCCATTAAGTCATGGCGGAGTGCAGTACGCTTGGAGTGATGCCATTATTGTGGTGCAGCTTGTTGTCGGCAGTGAGTTGCATTTTCCAAGAGTTCCTTACCATTTAAATACGTTGCATTATTGCGCTCCTGTGTATCCTCCAAGTCGCCCTCATCCCACTCGTTGCTTGGGCTGAGCTCCGCCATCCCGAACCAATTATAATCCCGTCAGTTATACAACCCAAAGGTGGTCATAATACTCGTGGCGGCATACTTTGGTGGGATGGTGTATAATGCAACCGTGTACTACGTTCCAGTATACGTGAGTAGATACCCTGCTCACACTGTTCGTACCGGAAACAGAACAATATTCTCCGTCATATTTCAAAATCATGCGCGGTTTCTCCAGCTCCAGGTAGTCCACGGCTCAACAGCCCTGGCCTCCGGCCTCATCACGGTACCACTCATTCTCTCCATCCAACCAGCCGTTCTGCTTACGGGCTGGGGTGTTTCCCGATGGCGGAAAGTATGGTGGGTTGTAGGTCGCTGGAGGTCTGGGCATGTTGGCCGCAACTGTGCTGTTGACGATGCTGGATGAGAGGAGCGGCAATGGGATGCAGGTTGGGATACGTGAGTGATGATGTGAAGCGCTGATACTTTTGAAATGCGCTTCAGATCACGGTGCATTCCTCTGGTGCAATGATACTTTGTGGGATATCCATCGGCCTCTTGAGGCCCTTGAGAACTGCAAGCACGATCAAACGAGTCCTATCGCTACAGAACTTTTGCGGTGTTCCTGGACCCGTTTTGGGTATTTCCGGTTCGTACCATTGATTGATTTCGTCCCACCGGACGAGGTCGCGGGTGCAGTCCAAGCGTTCGTGGAGAGTCTGCGAGCAGTATTTTACGTTGCTGTAGGGGTGGCGGTGTGTTTAGTGGTCGCGGCGGTCGGGACCATGATGATGGGATTGTAGCATTGTGGACGAAAAACTGGACAAAGGAAAGGAGATTGATGACGAAAAACGTGCGGAGGAGAGTGCATAGCCTCTAGTGATAGGCGATCGCTCACTTGTAAATAATCATTCCCGCCTTTTTGCACCAAGCAATTGTTGGTGGAAGGCGAGGACGGATAATTTTCACGAACACAATCACCACTAATTGAAAGCCTACAACACCATGAGCGCAGCCCCTGACACAACCGCCTTTCACGCACCCTCCAACCCCAAGTCACTCCCCGTGTTGTACGAGGTCGAACTCGCAGGTGGGGAGCAAGTCCCTATGAGTCACCGCGTCCTCTATCGGCTTCTGACATCCATCGTGGTCCAATTACACGATCTCGCGTTCATGACGTGCACTAGTGGAGCTTGAGATCTACGATGACTTCGTTCCGTGGCTGGAGGAGCACCTGAGCGGGGTGTTGGACGCGAACCCGGAATTTCGCAAGGCGAACGCGTACTTGAGGTGCGTTACACATCGGATGACGACTAGTCTGCTGTTAGATTGTTTAAGTGTCCCCCTTGATTGCCTGGATGCCACGCGATCGCTACGTTACGTATGTTACCTCTTCCGTCCTCTCCCGAAGAAACCCGCTGGACGACACGCACCCATCTCCACTCCATTACGGAAGGAAACCATCCGCTTCATTGAACGGAAAGCGCGAGACAGACGCTCTTCATCGCTATTTTACCATTTTGTATGAAGTTGATGTGAGTGCAAGACTGTTGAACGGTATCGCACTCCTATTCACGACGTTTAACTCCTCCATGACCACGTTTACGATCCTACGAAACACATATGTCAACGAACTAATGACGCGTTCTCATGCAATGCCTTAGAACCGGGACTCGGTCGAGAAGTTCGTCGAAGAAAGTGTGAGTTGCAGCACTTCAATCGACGACACACAGCACGACTCATTCTCCACTCAACCATCTCTCGACCCCTTCGTCGATCAGGCTGGCAAGCTTGTATCCGCCGCTCGTGCCAAGTTTCAAGGCGGAGACACTGTAGTAGTTGCCCGTACGAGGATTCTGCACCCTTTGTACGTTTTAGCGAGACCGGAGACGAAGTGAAGGAGTCGAACGGGAATAATCTTAGAAAGCGGTCCCTTTTTGAAGTAGCTGAGTGTGTAGAACCTCAACATGCGAAATGATATAATCCCCATCATAACCGCAAGTGTTATTGTTGCGGTTTGAAGAACTGTAATGATTTGAACGAGGCACGAAGAAACGACAGAAAACAACCACTGACAAAATATTATGAAAATCTAGCCAGACTCAGCGATGGGAGCTGATTTCGACTGCAGCAAACCGACAGTGCAAATCCAGTGAGTGAGCGACCACGTGGACGTTTCCTTCATCTTCGTCAAAGGTCATCGCTCAACTTGACCGTAAACGTCGCCACTCTGTCGTCGACCTTGGACCCAACGATGGCTGTGCGAATGTACATTCGCTCACCATTTTCGGTGACGATGCTCCACTCGGCGGTCGCTTCCCATGTCGGGTCATCCACTGCAGGCTCCGTTTTCTGAAGGCACAATAATTCTATTCGTTATATGACGGTTCCTCCGACATCATCCTCCAAGGCACTCACCACGAGCAGCGAATCGTACTTCCCATCCTTCCTAGAGACCGTCAATCTCACTTTACCCACCACGGGCTCGTCCCTTTCGAATTCGATCCGGTCACAAGCCCACGTGCTGTACGATGAGTATCCCATGATGGTGCGGGTCTGTTCGAGGACGAGTACGCCGTCCTTGATCTTTATCAACATAAAACACAGAGTCTGTTTTAGACTGAGGTACGCGACCCAGAATGGTAGAGTGTGCTCACATAGGACTTGAAAGTGGGAGACGGTTGTACGAGAAGGAGGGCTTTTCGGACCACTGGATACGGAGATCAGGCCGGCAGGGTCAATGTTCGCGTGATCGGTCGAGCCGTACCACTGGCTGATCGATTCCCCACAAAGTAAGCAAAAACACCTACGGGAACACCTTGAATCGTAAGTGCTTCTCTGATCGCGTGGTATCTTCCTCGTTTGTGCTGACCTACAAAGGGAAAACGGGCCGAGGCAGATACACATTGGGGAAAGTGACCTGGCCATCGTGACGTACGCACCCACGTTCCCTCCCAGACGTCTTCATAGTCCGCCATCGCATCAGGCCGGCCGCGATGGGAAGGTCCTGAGTTCGCAAGCAGTGTCTCGCTACGGCCGAACTGCGGCCCCCTTTTCTGATCCCGCGGAACCGAAAAAGTGGTCGCATTAAACAGAATATATTCAGTACAGGAAAAACACTACAAGGTGAATATTCATGCGTTTTACAAAGTCCATTTACCCAGATCCTGCGACGGGAGCGCCAGACCTGGACTGGTATTGTTCGACAAAATCAGGTGAGGCAGGATCTCTATCAATTAGAGCGAGATATGAACGTACCCTGACGGTGAAGGTGGACTCTTTCTTGTCGGTAAGCGATTTCACGGTGGTTTTGCGGATGCAAAGACGCTCTCTATTTTCGGTGACGATACTCCACTCCGCCGTGGCTTCCCACCCGGGCTTGTCCCCGACGGGTACAGTCGTCTAGAGCGCGGAAAATATTAAGACATGTAACAGTGTCCCGGGGCTAGGATATTGCTTCACGGACTCACGACAATGAGGTTGTCAAATGCACCGTCCTTCCTGGTAACCGTCATTTTGACCTTTCCGACGACGGGCTCCTCCCTCTCAACTGTAACACCGTCGGCAGCCCAGGTGCTCGTGGACGAGACTCCCATGACTGTGCGAGTTTGTTCGAGATAGAGCACACCGTCCTTGACCTTGGATTAGGAGGATAGTGGTGAGCTTCCACAGCGACTGGCGAAGGCTATGGGTACTCACGTAGGATTTGAGGCTGGGGGAAGGACGCGCGTAAACAACGGCTTTGCGGACGAGCCACTGGTATTCAGATACCCGGAGGTACCAGTTTCAGCGATTTGGACATGCTTCTGAGCGAAAGTGACGTTAATACTTACAGAAACTCCCTGGATCACGAGCGCGTCATTAATTGCGTTGGTGTCTTCCTCGTTCGTGCTAATCTGACGGAGCGATGGATGTATTCGGTTGGTCAACATCTTCGACTGTAACCAATCGCGCAGGCTAGAGGCCGATGCTCACCCATGTTCCCTCCCAGATGTCCACGTAGTCTGCCATTTCCGCAATCGATGTCCACGAATCATTATGGGGCCCGCAGTCTTATAAACTCCGCCACGGAAAACGATGGATTGCGCGGCTGCGGCCCAAACCTTATCACGAGGCGACGACGGGAATCAGTGTACACGCGCATAGATTCCGCGGATTTGTTGGAACGAAGCTGTCACCATGTTCTGGGGAGACAATTCTCCCAACTGGTGATTATAGATTGAATGACCCTAATCATTAAGCAAATTCAGAAGATTGAGCCCCTTTAAATCCAAAACTGACCAACGGAAGCTCGAAGGGGTGAAAATGAAAGAGTGTCAAGGGTACTTAGCAGGGGAAGGTGAAAGTGGCATGGCACACCAACACACTGGCACTCCACCAACATCATGGATTCCCCTTCTCCGCTCCCCGCTCCGGCCAGGATGGAGTGGCCATTCGACTTAACTCAGATTGAGCCCGTGACGTCCACTCAAGGCGATCTGCTCAACTACCTGTTGCAAACTCTGTCCTCCGAAGACATAAACGAGGTCCAGAGGACGACCGGCTACATCCCCATCACGGGCGAGCTCTCGAGACTCCACAATGATCTAGAGGCAGCGGCGCAGAGGAAGAGGGAGGTCATTGAGGCTTACAAGCTCAGGATTCCTGAGCTCGAGGCTGCTGCAGAGGGAAGGCCAAGACCGCCTCGTCCGGCGCCCGCACCTATGTTGCAGAGACCGAAACCGCTGCCGGACTATGCGAGCTTGGGTGGTGGGTTGAGGGAGTGCTGTGGTGCAGCGTTGGAGAGCTCGATGTTGATTACACCTGATTTGGCAATGCAGACCCACACAAGCGAAAACGCGACGAGAGTGCTGGTAAGCGTCCGTCGTCGATATTAGTTTCGGGCTGTTTCCATCCATAACCCCAACCTCGCACCTCACTCACTCTCTAGAAACTGGCTCTCTCGGCCGACGATCGTCACCACCACCTACTTCTCACTCTCAAGGCTCCAAACCCCCAGCCGCACCAAAACCCAAGGTAATCACCTTGTTTCGTCCCTTTTCTTCCCCGCTGGCACCTCACTTCCCTCCACCCCTCGCGCCACCTCATCCCCATTCCCCCCACACCAGCAAACCAAACCCCGCCCTACAGCCCCGAAGCCGAAATCCAAAGCCCACGCCGGGGCAAGCGACACGCGTGGCCCGGGAGCTGACGCACCAGGGCCTGGCGAGGAGGGTTTCGATGGCGATTACAGCAGGGTGACCAAGCCGCAGAACCAGACCCCGACGGACGCGTTCTGGCGGTTCGCGGACCAGTATTTGAGGAGTATTACGGAGGAGGATATGGCGTGGTTGATGAGTAAGGTGGGTTGGGTGGTCGGGGCGTGGGGTGTATGGGGCGATTGTGGGTGCAAAAGACTCGACCATGGTGGTCGTGATTTCATCGCCCCGACTCGAGACGCGATTACAAATGGAATCACTGCGAAAGAGTTTCTCGATTCGCTTGTGACGCATGACCATCTTCACATGCACCTTACTCGATGAATCGATATTCGACAGGGCGAAGACCGCACCCTCTACATGATCCCGCCCCTCGGCCGGCCCTACCGCGCCCAATGGGAAGAGCAAGACAGGCAACTTCGTATCGGTGCCGGCCTTCCTCACTCCTCGTCCATCCCGCCTCCACTCGGCCCACCCGCACAAACCCTCGACATCCGCCCACACCTCACGCACACCCCGCGCGACCAAGAAAAGGTTAAGGAGTACGGCGAGGACGTGGACAAGGACATAGTTGTGGGCGGGGACATGTACCTGGGCCATTTCACGGAACGGGTTGTGGCGGGGCTGTTGCATGAGAATGTGCTGACGTTTGTTGAAGATGCGGGTGGGGAGCAGAGGGAAGAGGTGGAGAAGATCGCAAAGGGAGTCGAGGCGAGGACACGAGCGGATTTGGTCGGGTTGGAGGAGACGTTGAAGAGGGAGTTGAGGGATATTGGGTTGTTGGGGGATGATGATGTGGGTGTTGTTATGCTCATTACCTTCAATCACATGAGCACATGTTATGAATCGTCACCCACCCCGCACATAGGTCGACTGGTCCACAACCGAAGACGACGACGTATCGGTCCAACTGCGGATCCTACAGCGCAAGCTCCGGGACAAGATCGACGCCAACCACGCGCGCAAGCTGCGGGTCCTGGAAGTCGCGCGCCGGTGGAAGGCGTACCAGGAGTACCGCGAGGTGGTGGAACATATTGAGAGGCAGTTGGAGGCGGTGTATGTAAGGCGATTCGTGAGTTTTTGTTTCTCGGGGATGGCGAATGTTGAGTTGCGAGGACGATATTAATGGACACTGCGCTTGCACACGTCTCCAGCGATCCATCAAGAAGAAGAAACCCCCCGTGCCCAACGCCCCACCCACACGTCCAAACTTCCGCCCCGGCCAAACGGACCCCGACCACGTGGCCGAGCTGATCGCCAAGCGGCGAAAGTTCGTGAAGGACTTGGGAGACAAGATGTTCCCGCGCCGGGAGTTTGGAGGCGAGCCCAAGACGACGAGTATCTTTGATGATGAGGAGAGAGCGGTACTCAAGGAGGAGGGGCCGGTGCCACAAGTGGGGGCGGCGGTTGGTGGTGGAGTGGGAGGAACAGGTGTTGGGGGTGGTGCGGGTGCGGGTATTGGTGTTGGTGCGGCTGGCGCGGTGCAACCGGTGCCGGTGTGATGTGTGATGGCGGTTCCGTCGATGCTAAAGTGATTCCCTAAATTGAACATTGCAATCTCTTGTTTCTCACAAAAAAAAACACCATAATAAATGCATCATTTTTACGTAATCTTGCTCATTTTTTAATGTCTTACAAACGCACCACATCTATCGGCTATCTTCGAGGGTGTGTGGCTTGATTGTTGCAGAATATCAATAGAAGAATATTTATGTTTCGGAATTCCGGAAACGGTCGCGGACAATTGAGGTTGATCGCGTCAACGTAAGCTTTGCGGTTAGGACATCTATTATGAGCTTTGAACTTCCCGGAGTGTTGATGGCGCGAGACCAACAGTGCATCGGGCCATCGTCGCTAAGTACGTGAAACAAAATCATTAACTACATCTGGAAATCCCCAAGCGCGGATAACCGCTTCAACGGTTCAGCTGGGGTACGTCTGGTCCCCTCATTGCAACGGCATTTCAACGGCACTTCAGCGGGTTGCAATGGTCCCGATTTGTGGTTCATTGCACTTCACCGCGCTGGACTCAGTACACATGTACGTTCCACTGCATCAATGAATGCGCTGAAGTGCTGTTGAAGCCAATTGAACAAGAGTATTCGTAGTTTAATGTATTTTAACGAATCCGATACACTGTTGGAGCTGACAACAACAAGAATTATGCATCATGACGCTACAATCCACTGGAAGATCCCGATGCTGCTCAAGTTGTCGTCAATCGCTCCACCCGTCTTGGTTCCTCGTTGATTCCAAATTGCTATGACCCCATGTCCTCCTGCTGAAGCCAAACACGGCCCGGCTCCAGCTTTTAGCAGACGTGCTGGTGAGCTCACCGGTGATGTCCACCATTGTGCGCTCATGACACAAACGAGCTCGTGGATAGTTATCGGCCCAAAAAATATGTTTGTTCGCCAGCAACTGAATCGACGAAGGGGGTAAGAGGGGAGCGTGACATTGGAGCGTGACATGTAATGAAGCAACAAAAATGGTAGATGGATTATCCGTTGCTTCTGAAAGTAGACATCGCGAAATGGGAGTGGCACGTACATACGTGTTCGGACATGCGGAGAAGTGAACACTGACGGCTCTGACAAGCGTTAAGATTGGGGAGTGAGTGAGCTATGCTCTGCATCTGTAAGGGTTGCTTTGTTCGCCACACCTCTGAGGGGATCGGTGTCAGAAAACCTTCGAAAGCAAGATCGACCTTCGCTCACCTCCCTTGCCACATGACCCACTCAACGCGCTTCCACACGGCTGGAACACTTCAATTAAAGGCATTCGTGGTTCATTTGATGAGAGAGTAGTTGGTTCGAACGGGCTGGCTGTGTAACTCCTCAAAGTTGGGATGTCGACGTGGAAGCAAAAGAGACTCGTCCACCGACAAAAACGTGCATCAAAGATGTACGTGTCTCACCTTCAGTATACGATACAAGGAGAGAACATCATTCCTCCGTGAGAGCTTTCGAAACCAGCGATATTGGGTGAGAACTGTTACATCGCGGGCAATCTCCATTTCTGCACCACTCCGCGGGTCGACACTCACAGCGTCTTTCAAAATTGAGCCATCATGCGTTTCCTGGGACCTCTGTGGCTTCAACGCGGTGGATATGGAAAATCTGCGTTCTGTGGGCTTCACGTGAAAGCCTCCAGAAAACTCGACAGCAGCGGCGAGAGGCGTCGTCGTCGACATGAATCATATCGTTGTAATATCCCGCCAGTGGCAATCACGTGAAAAGTTGGTATGACTGGCTTTCTTCGCATTTCTGCCAGGCGATAAAACGTTTTTTTTTTTATCCATTTGATTTCCTTGCTCTTGTGCGGCTTTTCTGTCATCTGAACCCGAGCTTGGAGCCTGTCTGCATTGTGGGAGCTAAGACTGCACCGACACTCAACCCGCCCCCCACTCTCCACACCTGACCACGCACACGCCGCAATAACCGAAACACCATCCCTGCACATGCCAATGGCACGATGCACCACGTCGCCCGCGCGGGACTTGATCACGGGTTGGGGAGTCAGAGCGAGCCCGGAGTCCACATTCGTTTTGGAACTGATGTCGCTGGGCATTATCAAGGATGATGAAGTAACCCACCATTTTATGACGGAAATTTCTTAATTTTGAGGATATCGGGTTGTTTACACCTCTGGTCGTCGCCGAACTCATCGCGAGGCGTTTAAGAGTTCCATGTTGCTTTGCTTTTCATTGCTCTGAGCCTATCATTGAATTGCATCCAACAGCGTTGGAAGGGATGTGTGGGGTCGTTGAAGTGGCGGTGAACTTCCTGAGCTCACGCATTGAAATACCAATAACCTGCGGTGAAGATCATTGAACCTGCATTGCACCGGCATTGAACCGCTTTTTCGTTGAAGTGCGTTGCACCGCGGTGAACGGACTATGCAAATTTCCAGATGTAAGAGTGCGACCCCTGTACCCTTGCTTGCCGTTTTGCTTTCCCCACCAATGTGGGTCCATCAATCCCGCGGTCTGGTTAAGCGATTCGGAGTTGTGTTCAAGATCGATCCAACTCCGCCGACACCGTAGAAGGTGTTACCTATCGATAGAGTAAAGAATGAGTGCGAAATGCGCGAATTAGTGCGACATTTCCAGGCAGGGAAACATCACCCACCAGGGACCCGCGTGACTGTGCCACACTGAATTACGCCATAAGTGCATTTTGACACCATCACAGGTTCATCTCCTATCTAAGAACCGAGTGGGCCCTGTATTCGCAACGAAGCTACCCGCCCAATCCACCTAATTCTCTGCGATGGCATCGACTACCGACCCCGCGATCACATCCCATGCTGTTGAGGTTGAGAGCCAGCCGTTGCGAAGACCGCAATCGGTCGCGTCCAGGGGCGGAAGCGACGAGTGGGACTTTGACACCTTGGACGAGTTCAAATCGGTCTCGAAGCGAGCAGTCCGTCGCATCCCGGGAGCGGCCCAGCGTTACGTCTGGAACCTGTTCCCCATCTTATCCTGGTGAGAAGAAAAAAAAAAAATTGCAATCCCCGGTGTCCCTGAACCGCCATATCACTGACATTCTACAACTTTCGACGTGCGACTTGCGTAGGCTCCCTCACTACGTCCCCGCCTGGGCTCCCTCGGATGTTCTGGCAGGTTTTACAATCGGCATGGTCGTCGTGCCCCAGTCCCTGGCCTACGCCAAGGTGGCTCAACTCCCACCAGAATACGGTCTCTACTCGTCCTTCATCGGTGTCATTATCTACTCTTTCTTCGCTACCTCGAAAGACATGACAATGTACGTTTTCCAACTTTTCTTTATTCCTTGCTTGCAAACATCGTAGGTTAAACCTACCTCACTATCTCACAGTGGTCCCACCGCCGTCATGGCGCTCACAGTCGGGCAAGTCATCAACCGTGTCAACTCGGACCAGTCCCTCAGCAACGTCGTTGTCGCAACTGCTTTCTCGCTTCTTGGTGGTATCCTCAGTGAGTAGTGACCCTGACCACATACGCCACAATCGCAAAAATCTCACCGCTGTGCGACTTTGAAGTGCTTGCCATCGGTCTTTTCCGCCTCGGTTTTATCGTCGACTTCATCCCCCTCAGTGTCATTTCCGGTTTCACCACCGGAGGTGCCATCACCGTCATTATCGGACAGTGCGTACAAACTTTCATTACACCATCATGAACCGCACCTCACCTCTCGCAATCTTTCAGAATCCCTGCTCTCTTCGGAATCACCGGCGTCGACACCCGGCAAGACGACTGGCGTGTCATCCGCGACATCTTTGGCGCGCTCAGCAGGATCCAGTGGCGTGACACACTCGTCGGTCTCATCTCTGCGTTCACCCTGTACGTACATCTTCTTCCCTCCGTCACCCGGTAATGGTGCTAACGGCGACGTACCCCCTTCAGTGTCTCCATCAAGCTCCTCGCCAAGCGCTACGGCACTCGCCACCGCGGGTGGTGGTACCTCGGCGTGTCCCGCAACGCCCTGGTCGCCGTGCTCGCCACGCTGATCTCGTTCCTGATCAACCGCGCGTCACCAAAGTCACCGCAATTCGCCATCCTCAAGGACGTTCCCAGCGTGAGTCTCCGACTTTCCATCTGTTCCACCCGTTCCATAGAACGAAACAACTGATGCATCCTCCACCCTCTATGCCAACAGGGCTTCAGCTACATCAAAGTCCCCGACCTTTCTGTGATCCCCAAAGTCTCCGACGGGCTCCCCGTGATAGTTCTCCTGGCTCTACTCGAGCACATCGCCATCGCCAAATCATTTGGACGCATCAACGGGTACAAAATCAACCCCTCCCAGGAGGTCGTCGCCATCGGCGTGACCAACATCGCGGCCTCGTTCTTTGGTGCTTTCCCCTCCACCGGGTCTTTCTCGCGTACCGCCATTAAGAGTCAGTCGGGTGTCAAGACCCCCTTGGCTGGGTTGGTTACCGCCGCGGTCGTCATTTTGGCCATCTTTGTGTTGGCGCCGACTTTCTACTACATCCCCAACGTGAGTCCCCTCCCATATCTTGACATGTCCTCGACGTTACCTAACCAAACATCACACTCAATCACACAGGCCGCACTCGCCGCCATCATCATGCACGGCGTCGCGGAGCTCTTCTCTCCCCCCTCCCACTTCATCCGCCTGTTCCACATGAACAAGCTCGACTTTGTCACCTCGGCCGTCACCATCGTCCTCACCGTCGTTCTGACCGTCGAGATCGGTATCGAGGTCGGTTGCGCCATCGCGGTCGTGTTCTTGCTCTGGAGGCTCGCAAAGCCAAAGTACCAAATCTTGGCCAAGGCTGCCGGGTCTCAGAGGTACTATGTTCCGCTGAGGGACCCGTAAGTTGCCACACCTTATTCTGTTAGTTGGAACCCCTCGCAACCGTTATCGCTCTTCACCTCCAAAAGGCACCACCACGACACCGCCATCCCCCCACCCCCCGGTGTCCTCATCTTCCGCCCCGACGAGTCGCTCACCTACCCTAACGCCAGCTTCTTCCGCGACCACATCTTCGACGTCATCGTGTCCACCACGCGTAAGGCGTCGGACGATGGCAACAGGTACGAGCAGAACTGGAGCGATATTGCTGTGCGGGATCGTGCGCAGGTAAGGAGTGGAAGTGTGCATTATATGTCTACATCGTGCTAACGAGAGTGCCTGTACTCCTCAGATCGACCCGTCGTACCGATGGCTCATCTCCCCCATCGTCAACGCCTGGTCCTCGAGGGGTGCGGCCTCGGAAACCGCGTCCGTGAGCAGTGCGGGAGGCGTTCCCAGGCTCAACACCATCGTTCTGGACTTCTCAGCCGTCAACCACATTGACGCGACGGGTGTCCAGATGGTGTTGGATTTGAAGCTGGATGCGGCGAGGTGGGTCTCTAACACGTGATAATTGATTCGCTCAAACTGGCACTCATTGACTTTTTAGGTATGCGGGACAAGATGTTCCAATCTACTTCGTCCACGCCCGGCGACACGTCCAGAAGGTCTTGGAGGGCCAGAACATCACGGAGCCCGCCAAGGGCTTCCCCACTGTTGTCGACGACGCCATCCCCAACAGCGAGCTGAACAAGTTCGCGGAGGACTCTACCCAGACCGTCGCCGAACCGGACTTGAAGACGTTGGAAGAGGACTTGAGCCGCGTCCGCGCTGAACAGGCGGCGGTGTACGGAACCACGTCGGAATTCTTCTTTGCCAACATCCAGGACGCGGTGGACTTTGCGCAGCAGAAGCGCAAGGTGATTTTGAAGAAGAAGGAGGCCGGCGTGTGAGGCGAGGGAGAGATGGTGATGGACTTTTGATCATGGCTTGTTCTTCGTCCTGGCGGTGAAGGGGTAATTCGCATCATTAATCGATACTGCGATCGGCGGATGGTGATTGAATAATTAGATCGTACCTACAGACTTACTAATAATGTACTGAAAATAACAGTAATTGTCATCTGAAATACTCCAAAGTGATGCTGCAATCCAGCCTCCACTTCATTACGGACAGTACCACGCCGGTACGTCCAATACTCAACGTTTGTTGAGAGAAGAAGCCCGAATAAATGACAGTGTACTACGTAGTGTTCTGTGAAGGAGTTATAATAATGGGCGTGAGCACCTGAGGGTTTGCGATTAAGTTTTGCACTGCACAAAAGTCGGCACCAACCAATTGTTTTGATTTCATTGAATCAGCCTCGGAATTATATTCTCACATGAAAATACGCATCGAATATCTTTTTCACCTGCATATTGCTTGAATGTGCTCACGCCTTCACCGAAGAATCAACCAGTTCCACTTGCATGCCACCCGCAGCAGCAGCTCTGGAGCTTTAAAGCAATCCCTTTCAGTAATCTGCCTGTTTCGAATGGATTTTCCCGCTGCTTTAACATTCAGGGGTGGAAACATTACTGGAGCGGTACCTTCGAACACCGAACATAAATCCCCGCTTTGACGGGAACGCAGAGATATTTTAAGAACGTACCCGCGCGAGTATTTCCATGTCTAAACTGACCTGTTGTGACCATTAATGCGGTCATGAAATGACCAAGAATGAATCTTTCCAGTCGAATATCGAGAACGAGTCACCGTGGCCCCAGGCGAAATACGATAGAGCAAATCGCCCATGATTTCATTCAAATTGGCCGGTTCACTTCCGGGATAAGGGTGACCGTCGTTGATGGCGAATGGTTTAAAGTCGGAACAAATCCCCATCTCGGTGATGCTGCAGCATCCGCCCCCGGGGGCAGGAAAAAGGTTGGAGTGGTATGAATCGCCCACATTGGCGGTCACGATCCGCCTTTCATTTCGCCATAATTACTGTTCAATCGGTTGGGATGGCTGGAACGAGCGCGAGTTGGCTTTCAGCCACCTGACTTCGACAGGCTTCTTGCGACACAATTGGAATCGAGGCAAGTGTTGTTTGCAAAATTTAAATTGCACCTATAACGACAAACTATTACTTCATTATTTGCCAGGCTGTGCCATGGACACCGGAAACTCTTCCGCCTCTAAAGGGTGCCGTTTGGCCGCCACCGTAGCTGCCTCCATTTACTCAGAGATCGCTAGAGTCCTTCAAGGAGGCCCGCCTAGACGTTTCGCAGCTTAATGGACTTGCCGCAGTCCAGACAGAAGGATACGATACCGGAGGGGCGAATTAATATCTCCGAACCACATTGGATGGCTTTCAGCTTGGCGCTTGCTGTGATTCACAGCAACTTGTCAAAGGAATCACTTCTGCTAGCAGTTACTTCATTTGAGCTGGCATTATCCCACCTCTTCGCACTTTCTGCGTCCACCGTCTCGTGGTTACTCTCTACAAGCTTGACTTTTTGACCCCGCGGGGACAGTCTTGGATAATGAACCGCTGCTCCTTGGTCTTCAAAGCCACCAATGACTATCCCTCATTGCAACCGGGTGACGTCTGGGACTGTTGTGATGGTCTGGGCTCCTTTACTCCCGCACAGGCAATCTCCCATCTCCTATTTTCACCACCAACTATCCCTCAAAATGCGATGCATACTGTTATGGATGAAGCTAAATGTCCAATCCTTTTTGAATGCTTCGCCTCTCCCACGTGAAAACGCCTGCATTATTTCAGGCAGAGGCGCTTGGTCTGGCCACTGTTCGTCACGGTGCTTCCAAGAGTGCTCGCAGCATATTAAAACCAGCCTGTCGACCTTGCCCCATTAAGATGCACAAATGCGCAGGGAGTCAACTAAATATTGGAAACGAGCGGAAACGAGTTGTGAAGATACTAGGCCTCAAATATCACATGTACTTGGTTGACGTAATTGATTCATTTGCCCCAATAGACACCCAGAGACAGGAAAGCACGAAAAATGGCCTTTCGGGAGATATTTGATGTCTTTTCGGGCAGAAAATTGTTGGAAACTAACGGTTGAGGAAGTCCAGAGTGGACAACACCCGTTATGACGTGTCAGGCTGTCGCAATTCGCAATCGGAAAGCCCTGCTGTGGGTTTGAAGGGATAGAAACTGCAAGTGGTGTTGGTCCACGAAAAATGATTGTACCTTTAAATATTTAAATCAGCACTGAACCTAAAAAAAAGGGGGGGAAGACGAATCACACTGAAAACCTATTGAAAGAGAGAATGTCACTTGAACCACGCAGATGAGTTTCGACAACAGCACCAATATCACATATAACTACATGTCTTGTCACATGACAGACTTTTGCAGTATGTGAAAAACTTGTTCAGAGCACAGAGCGATAGCCCTTCTGAGTGTTAAGGAAGCCTTCCGGAACTTGAAATGTCGCAGCGTAATTGCATGACATTTTGGATTATTTGTCCAAGGTGTGATTTCACACATCTTCACAGCACGCCTCTTTTGAAGTGGGGGAATTTCAGACATTCCATGGAATTGAGGAACACAGCGGCAATTCCGGTTCCCACACCGCTGCATCTCCTCTAAGAGCTAAGAAGCATGCAACAAAGGTACAAGTGAGCTCTCAATTCGTGATCACCTGAGCGACTGAGTCCCAAGAACAAGTGACATTAGTGACGTGTATCAAATCAGGAGTATCCATGTGACTTGATTCACAAGTTGATCACAGTGAAGCAGTGCTATGCAACATGCGTCCCGGCAGACATTATAACAGTACGCGCAAGAAAGTCAGACAAAATGGTCCCCTTCGGCTCTGAGCAAATGAGTGTCTGGGATTAAAACGTCATTTTTTGCTCACATTACCGCTGCGTAAGATATAATTCTGTGCGAGACATTGGGTTTGTGAAAGTGGGTTGAGACAAAGTTCGCTTTACGTAAGAGGAAAAACACCCGAATTAAGCGTGATACTGTTTTACTCTCGTGTCATTAAATAAGAGCGCCCTGCACTGCATTCATCATGCGCAAGTGCAGATGTGCAAAACAAATAGTTGAAACGACCAGCTACCACCTTTTACAACTAGCACTAATTGTAGAAACCCGGTGGTAATCCAAATTTGTTCAGGTGCGAAAGGTGGTTAAATAATATTTATGACGTCATTGCTCCAACATGAAAATGATCCCCAGCAATGTTCGAAAACCGTTCTGTAATCTGATATCGTCATATGCGTCGCCACAGTCACTACGGATAAAGTTCTGGGAAATGCCAACATTGAGTTTCAACCGACGAACTGTGATTCAATTTTGGCAGCCAGGATCGAGAATACCGGTGTCGCACTACGGCCAGCGCGCACCAATTTCTTCTTTGAGCAGGTAAGGAGCAAGTATTTGGTTTGCGTACTGCAGTGATTTGGAATCATATGATAGGCCGAAGCATCAGCAACTCTTTGGGACTGACCATCGTTTATCTGGTCAAACAACGGCAGTCTGCGCAAAATGTGGATCGAGAAACGCCTCCCTCCGAATTCACAGCTGAGCCCGAGAGTGAATCCAAATCACCATCAAGGTTGGGTGGACCCTGCACTCATAAACCGTTCATGAATTTTGTCGAGTCTCATGGTCGCCGATTCCCAGCACACTCCCGTGTCGATGTTGTGCCACCACCATTCCTTCCTCACGTCCTTCGCTACCGGAAATCGGCCTCAACCTCGTCTTATCCGCACCACACCCAATTAAAGGACTTCATTGGCAATCTGTTGTCCTAATCGAATGGCCGGCTTCACTCGGTGTTTTTTCTGTGTCTCGATCATCACTGTCTCTGCTCTCCACGCACACCTACCTCGAATCCATTCATGTCTGACTGTATGATAACTTCCCTTCCCACCTTTACCTCTTGAGTTCGACACATGTTTTTGCAAGTCACAGTCACCTGCCAGGGTTTGCTTCGAATTCCAGAGGTAAGCTTATTAGTGTGTAAGGGGCTCGGGTTAGAGACCACAGCCTTTCCTGTTTTAACCAATCGACCCAAACCACACCATACGGGAAGCATTGGATTGGTGCCGGACTTGCCCTGACAGAAGATAGTTAAAGTAGTATTAACCGATTTATAAAACCGTGTACACGTTGCCCTAACAAGTAACCTCGTATCGTCTCGCCGCCTCTCGTTCGTTCCCGTCGAGGTCACTTGGTGTGACCGCCCGTCTTGCTCTCTCGTTCGCACTCGCTCGTTCACCCTCGCTCTCGTCTCCGCACGCTGGTCTCGTGCCCTCGGCTCTCACGATCTCTCGTGCACTCGCACACCCCATACCCCAACCCCTGACAAGAGTGACTGTGAAGGTGAACGATGTGATATGGTGTGGAAAGGGGCAGCGGATAGTACGATGGGAATCGTAGGATGTGACTGTTGGAGGAATCGTTCGGAATCTAGGGCAAACAACGGTCTCGGAGATGATGCAAATTGGCTCACTAACCTCTGTGAGTAGTACTATGCACATTTGACCGGCTTGTTGATCTCCTCACTTCTCCTCCACCTCACATACACTCAACAACGACTCCTGATGAGCATCTTAATGTATACCGCAGTAAGACAAGGATGTTATGCTTGAGTGACATCTCCCAGGATATTAAGGGAGATAGTATTTTCTTGCTACTCTAGTTCATTGCCCCACGTTTACCTCAACATCTGAGAAGCTGCCCAGTGTCAATGTCCCAAAGAGCGTCGTAAGCGACTTTGGCGAACCCAAACTTTCCATCCCGCTCATCGCGCGTCACGAGACGGTTCCCTCGGCGTTTGCACCACGCCGGAGGAGTTCAACGACGTCGCGCCTTTCCTTCACAATCGCGAGTGCTGGCGCGCTCTCTCTGCGCACAGCGTCCGTCTGCCGACTGTCGGCTCCACCCCATGCATCCCTCATCGTCTCTGCTCCCGCAGTGTGACGATCTTACGTGCTTGTGGACTCGCACCCGCACCCGCCCGCAGAAAGTTTGACTACCGTGGCCGCTCATCACTTCGTATCGGGAATCATCACGCCATGATGTGGAAACTGGGTCACTGTCGTTGGACCATGTGGGCCCGTTATGGGAACGAAAACCTTGTACCGGAACGGAAGCTCCCCAGTCGTGGTGCGACTCCAGCAAATTATGGCGTGGGATGGGGACGGTGGGGGAGTTGTGAAGCTCCATACGTGCGCGTGAGGTTGCGTCATGTTTCTCAACTTCATTCCTCTTTCGAGGTATGTCCACGAATCCGACCACTTCTCCCTGATGCTTAACTAACATCTTTCGAATTCAAGAATCGCACCACTCTCCCCGAACTCGCACCAAAGTTTCCCCCGTCGTTCGCACTTGTACCACTCAGACTTGAACACGTCACGGTCAATGAAGACAGTTTTAATACCACGCTGACAAATTTTCCAATTTGACTTTGGCTCCGACGTGAATTCAGCTGTGACGTCAGAACTTGGGGTAATCAAGATTCTGCGCCGTATACTCTTCCGCCATTCCAGTCAATGCCAGCAACGAGCAGAAAACTTGCTGTGAAGTAGCGCTGATGTACGCACGGTGCCGGCAGAGCCCAGAAATTAATGGTTGCGTCAATCTCATGA
This sequence comes from Gonapodya prolifera JEL478, assembly GCA_001574975.1. NCBI lineage: Eukaryota > Fungi > Monoblepharomycota > Monoblepharidomycetes > Monoblepharidales > Gonapodyaceae > Gonapodya > Gonapodya prolifera. The sequence continues at coordinate 109,529 of KQ965778.1, forward strand.
GGTGAGCAACATTGCGGTAGCAGAAAACGTCGCCTTCGACAACATGCCAACGCTCTGATTTGTGGTTAAATTAATAATTTGGGGTCGCGGCAATAGGTGGCCTAAATGGGTCGCGAAAAGAGGACAATTAAGCTGAAACATCCGTTTCACATATGTACCACTGTATGAGGCAACGCACAACAGTAGTATGTGACAAAAGTTCTGTCGTGCGTTGTATTTCGGAAAGATTTGCTCACATCTCACTCAAGTCTCACTCTGGGACAATGTTACTTTCAAATAACGACTTGTTGACCAGAACAATGTCGCATAATACTCCAATGAACTACGTCACACACGTGTGTACATCTCACTAGATGCCAGCAGTGTGCGCAAAATGTACAGTCCGGTCGAATATCGCTCTGTGCACATGTCATACTTCGAGGAAGGAGCCCGTCACTGCCGTACTACTGCATGTTGGCAAGCATTTCTTAAAACGCAGTTCAGGATAGCAGAAGGCGTGAATTGTGGTTTTACATGCCTCTGATGCGCCGTGTGAGACAGCATCGTATCACCTGCATATATCAAATGTAGAGTCGCACGCGTTCGTCATCTGAAACATTTTGTCGAATCCATAATTCATGCTTGTTCCGGGAATATATCTTGGCCCGAAACGTCTGTTCCAAGATCGGGATATACCGACATCGTCAACTATGTTCAAACACCACTTCTTGTGTGTCATGCCAGGGTTCAGACACCTACAGTGTGTGACAAAGGTATATACCCGTATTTCTATCCTTATGAACTGACTGGGGACAACAAGGGGCCGGGGAAGCTAGTTTTGGTGGACGAAGCAGTGACCAGTGCTGCTTTGGTCCGCCACGAAAAATGTGAAGAATTATTTATTTGTGAACAGTGGTATGAGACGATATACTATATACATGTGTGAAACGGACCACTCGTTGGAGATACTGTTGCGAAGCAAAGCGCCAGAGTGGTCTCGTTGTGGGAATGGGCCGCCGACAGGGCCTAATAGCAGCACTTGCAATCAAAGGGGCAGTCCGGCGTATCTACAAAACACACCACTCGTTCTCAGAATGTGGTGAAAGCTGGGTACGACTTCCACTCACCACCGCCTTTCCCGATATTCAACTCTTCCGCCTGGAACAAGTTGAGTCCGTCAATCTTGGCACGTCCTACGAAGTGACATACATGTCAGCGCGATGACATTCCAAATCTCCATCAAAACTTGAAGCAGGTTACGAACCCGATTTGGTTCCCCTCAAGTCCGCAAACTCGTCTGGCTCACTCGATGACACAGGGGAGGGTTTGGTTTTGGCTTTGAGCGACGGGTCTGTCACGACCTCAACGCTCGATGGCGGGTGAGGAAGTTTCTTTGACTTGGACTTGGTTGCCGATTTGGATGGCGCGGGAGTGGGTTTTGGTCTGGAATCGGTGGCCATCGAGGAGGTGTGAGTTGGAGCTCCATCGTCCCCGTCCGTAACAGTCCACGTAGATTTGAGCGTCGCCACTGGTCGCCCTGACGTCTTCCCATCCGACTGTGCGTTGTCGTGTTCCGTCTTTCCCTTCACCGACGATTTCTTCTTCTTCTTCACAATCAGAGCAGCCCCATCGCCCCCATGATCCTTCCTCTTCACCGCCGACTGCTTCTGCGATGCATCGTCCGTTTTTGACTTTGGCTTTACTTTCGGCGCGAAGATGGACTCGATCTCCGATGTGGGCATTGGAGGGTGGTGCGGTCGCAAGTTGCAGTCTCATTCCAAGCACTGAAGTCTTCCCGAATGAAAGCATGCGGAAGAGAAGATAGTTAAAGAGGGGGCGAGTGTATTCGCTGCAACCTTTCTCCTGCTGGCAAGTGGCGTTGCGCTTGCCAAGCCCTGCCATCAGAGGGTGTTCTTGCAGAAAAGTAAATACATCAAACTCGCATTGCTGACAATGAAATACTCAGAAATTTAGACATTTTAGGGTTCTGCTTGGTGGGAACGTGGACGGGAGGCGGTCATCGGTCCATTCCCTTCTGCCACCTCTTTTGCACCACATCACTCCCCCCTCTCTCCTCCCCACTCCTCCCCACTCCTCCCCACCCGCCAGCGCACTTCCACCGCACCGCCATGTACCCCTCCAAATTCAAAGCCCTGATTCTCGTCGGCGGGTTCGGCACGCGCCTTCGTCCTCTGACACTTACCAAACCAAAGCCCCTCGTCGAATTCGCCAACAGGCCCATCGTGGAGCATCAGATTGAGGCGTTGGTTAAAGTGAGCGTTGGATGAGAGCGGAGAGGGGGGGACGGAGGGAGGATTGTGTGATGGAGGCGTGGCGCTATGTGGGAGCAGCTCGATGGAATACGGGATTTGGGAAGGATGTGTATGTCCAAATGGGAGTTTCTGCGCTGGATACATGACTTCTCACCCTGAAAACGCTGAGGACTGAGAGCTGAGAGGACGACAGACGCGATCAAGAAGTGACACGGTGGCGGCGATAAGGTCTCTAGATGGCCAGAGTCGTGAGCACTGAGGATGTTTAAGAGGAGTCGATTGTACTTTGGAAATTCGTGCTCTATTCTGGACAGGGGGTGGAGAAGGGGGAAGAGTGAGATGTGATTAAGTCGTGGGACGATATGTTGGCGCGCTCGATGGTACTGGATGACCCATCACTTCGGAGTTTAAAAGGACTGGATACCCCCATGTGCATCGCGGACTGCCACTCGCCGTCGAAAGCCTCACGAATTGTTCAGTCGACCCAAAAATGTGCTCCCGCATCTCACCCTTCTCCTCAACCCCCTCCGCTCAGGCCGGCGTCACAGACATTGTTCTTGCCGTCAACGTAAGTTTTTGATTCCTTCTTTCTGGTTTTCTATCAATGCCGTAACGTCCCACCTTCCTTTGTCTCGTCGATGTCAACAGTACCGACCTGAAGTGATGGCAAAGGCCATGCACGACTATGAGTCCCGCTACAACGTCAAAATCCACTTCTCGGTCGAGACGGAGCCGCTTGGGACTGCCGGTACGTCACTCTTCCTCCCCCCCTCAGCTGTCCCTTGTCGCCCCAACACCCCTGGCCCACCACTAGGCCCCATCGCCCTCGCCCGGGACGTCCTCCTCGCCGACGCCACCCCCTTCTTCGTGCTCAACTCTGACGTGATCTGCGAGTTCCCCTTCTCAGACCTCGCGGCCTTCCACACGGCGCATGGCGGGGAAGGTACGATCATGGTCACTAAGGTGGACGATCCGACAAAGTACGGCGTGGTTGTGACGAAGGGGGGGAGTAGTGTTAGTGAGTGTGGTGGAGGGGGGTAGGAGGGGTGGGGGTGGATGGGAAGGGTAACCGTGTTGAACACGAAATGCAGTCGACCGGTTTGTGGAAAAGCCGCAGATTTTCGTCGGGGATCGGATTAATGCGGGGATATATATCTTCAACCCGTCTGTTATCGACCGCATCCAAGTGAGTACACTTCTCCGTCACGTCTCGGCTTGTCCCATCACTCCCCGGTCTCCCCGCCCTACCCCACTCCCTCCATGCCAGCCCCGCCCCACCTCCATCGAGCGCGAAATCTTCCCCGCCATGGCCTCCGAATCACAACTTCACTGCATGGACCTCGAGGGCATCTGGATGGACGTCGGGCAGCCCAAGGACTACCTCCTCGGCACATCTCTGTACCTCCAGGCGCTGGCCGACAGAGACTACGCCCTCGCCCAGGCCGCCGTCACGTCGTCCGCAGCGTCGTCCGCCACGTCCCCCACCCCCGTGCCGTCACCCTCGCCGGTTGCCTCAAGCCCGTACAGACACTCCCGCACAGCATCCCAAGCGAAACCCCCGCGCCTGGTCAAAATCGCCGGACCTCCTTTATGCCGTCTCCCCTTCGTCAAAGGCAACGTGCTGATCGACCCATCCGCGTCCATCGGCGAAGGGTGCAAGATCGGCCCGGACGTCATCATCGGCCCCGGCGTGGTGATCGGGGACGGTGTGCGGATTGTGAGTAGTGTGATCATGGAGGCGGCGACGATCAAGGACCACGCGTTTGTCAAGAGGAGTATTGTCGGGTGGCATAGTACCGTGGGACAATGGGCGCGGTTGGACGGGACGGCTGTGTTGGGTGAGTTTGTCGCTGCTGGCTTGCCGTGGTGCGTTCTGATGTGACCCGGCCGTTGTTTGAAGGCGACGACGTCCACGTTGTCGAAGAGGTATACGTCAACGGCGCCATCATCCTTCCGCACAAGGAGGTCAAGGCGTGCGTGTTGTCGCCGCAAATCATCATGTGAAAAAATTGTCGTCATGTTGGGGGAGGGGGCGTCTGTATGGAACTTGGCGTGCGAGGAGGGGTCCCGTGTTTGCAGAGCTTATATCCAATAGTTTGCTGTGCGAGGAAAGCATTGATAGCGATAGAATACACGTAATGCGTACTTGATCTTGCTCCAGACGCACCAGCTCAAAGGCTATCGCTGCCACGTGCTGCGACAAATCGAAAGTGGCAGGGTCCAGGTTTTCCCTCCATACTCTATTCAAAAATAAACAGCCACTTTGGGGTATAGCTATATCCCTGCTCTCATCTTGGGACACCCCGTGGCCGCCCGTGACCCACCCAACGAGTTCGACCACGCCACAGCACGCGGCCATCCCGACAAACCACGCGCCCGACGCCGGACCGCGACCGGCGAGTAAGACGGATGAGGGGAAGAGTTCGGAGAGGGATACGGTCGTCATTATGCCTGTGGTGGTGCGTGGGCGTGAGTCGGCCGCCGTGGTGAACACTCAGTGGGCAGCAATACAAAAAGGAGAACGTACCCGCAACGGCAGCCAAGCACCCATACAAAATGGCCTGTGAGCAAACCTCGAGTAGCAGTGCCGTGAGCATCATCCCAACCGGTTCCAGCAGACAGTTGAAGAACGTGAGGCGAAGTGCGCGGTGAGGGTCACCTGTGGCAGAGAGGATGGGTGATGCAACCGCAACACCTTCGGGGATCTGGTGGTGGGGAGTGAGGAGGGGGGGCCGGGGGGTGGTTTGGAAAACGGATAGTGCGGAAGGGTGAAGGCTTACGTTGTGGAGCATCATGGCGGGCGAGACGCCCATTGAGACCGACTTTACGGTCGAGAGGTACACGGACGCGCCTTCGGGCTTGAGGGAAGGGTGAACGTCATTTAGTTGTAGTTAAATACCGTTAGACCGATCAGGGAACGTACGGACAAAGCCGACCACTCACCAAGTTGTGTAACGCCATGCCAATCCACGTTACTAGCGACGTCCTCAAAAGTTCTCGCCGCGTCCGTCTTCCTTCGGCGGTCCTCCCACGGGGGGTGCTTCTTCCGTCGTGATTCCCACCGTTCGCACTATCGCCATTTACAGTTCCTCCCGCCATGAGCGGCTCACCATCCGCCTCACTACTTCCATCGTCGTCTCCAAGCACCAACTTCTCCAGCGCTCGCCCGCCGCGCTTCCGAAGGGATGTCAGGGCGGTCCAACATGATGCTTTGATGGCGGGAGACGTGGGTGAGCGGGGTGAGGGCTCGTATGGCGGTTGTGGTCGTGGGAGGATGTGCGGGAGTGGGTGGGGAGCGGGAGCGCGGCGGAGTGGGAGTGGGAGTGGTCGGTTGGGTCTTCGGGGAGGGGAGTTTCAACGAACGACACTTTGTGGAGGGACGTGAGAGTCGGTTTCTCATCGGCATAGGAAACTTGAAACAAGCATTCGTACTGAAGACGGCACCGGCGAAGAAACACAGCATCGTGACTCTGAACGGGAGGCCGAGTGTTCACATTGATCCTCCGGCTTTCGAAATTGCCTGCCCGTCTCACCTAAACCCGACCCTTTCTCTCGCTTCAGGTATAATGTCCATTAAGCTCAAGAAGAGCATGACCCCCGCCGCGAATCCCTGCGTCCGGCCCACGAGCGAGGGCGAGTTCCACCAGCCCGTGATGAACACGACAATCAGCCCGCCGACGCCCGTCACCGAGACCCGCGATGAGGAAGAGCAGGAATGCGGCGCTGGTGGACGTGGGTTGGCGATGTCATCGTTGGGGAAGTGTGGCGGAGTTGGAATGGGCAAACGGGGTGAGCGATGGAATCGAGAAGGAGGAAGAGGAGAATAACGCGGTGCGTGTCCTCACACGAGTCCGCCGTCTTGGCCATCGCGTGAATCCATTTGGTGAAGACAAGTGGTGTCCTGTGTTGATCGCCGCTCGATCGGTGCCGCACGAGAGGTGAAAGCTATTATCGTACATAAACAACACGCTTTGTTATCCCTCCTTCCTGTTCTGCTTGGACCAAATTTGGTTCAAATTGCTTGCATTCATAAAACAGCCGCGAGGGCGACGGCGATGGGATAATTGAGAATCCCCTCAAAACTATGGGAAACAGTCCCAGTCTACAATTCGCTATCGACTTCGAAATCTAATCCATGCACGAGACCCTCACGATTGTTGTCCGTAACCACCATGGTCTTCTCATGTGTCCGCGGTCTACTCATAACTCGCAAACTTCATCCTTCCTGCATGGATCGCACGCGCAATTCCCTGCGTCCATTCCAGGTCCACGGCCGGTCTCTTCAACAATTTCGCAATCTCCTATGGAGACTCGGCCTACAATAATTGAGTTGATGCAAACTGGTCAGCGGTCAGTGTCAAGCGTCTCAGAGCAGTGGTGAGATCACACCTCGGTAGCAATGGCGATTCAGTCGACTCTCTTGAGTTTCTCAATGAGAGTTGCCAACTGGCTTGGTGTATCGACCTAAGAGAATGGTGATTTTTCCATGCTGTCAGGAGGGGGTCTTGAAAGCATTTCCCGAGTAGGAGGTACAAAAATGTGTCGAGAGAAGGTGTATAAAGCAATTTCGGGTGCGTAAGGGTGTTCCATGCTTGCATAAGTCACCGTACGTATTTGTTCGGGGGTGAGGAAACACTGCGCAAGCACGGTCACTACTCACTGAGTCCTCCCTTTCGGTTCGAGAGGTACTATTCCGTTCCGTTTTTCCCCAAGTCTAAGTCTGCTGACGAAAGGCTTCTTTAACTGGTTGTTGATTTTATCCCGAAAATCCCATTGCGGGGGCCGGATATTGCGGTCGAACATCTTGACTTTCACCTTCGGTAAACGGTCACTGAGCGATTTGCGAAGTGCGCTCAGTGGAAGCGGGTGGCCCTGACTGGAGGAGAATCTTGCAGTCGATGAACGGAGAACATAATGGTGTGACTCAAGGCTGGAACGACGGATCCCCGTTTGAAAGACGGGTGTTGCAGGACGTGCAAGGCCCAGAGTGGAGCTTCTTCGTGCCGTTCCCGTTCCAAATGCGCCCCTTCGCGAAGGCGAAGAAATGATATCGTGATTGGAGCTGCAGCACCATCGGAACGGCATTGCGGCCCTACCGAGTATCGACCATGGTTCAGGTTTATTGATTTGACGAATGATGGTCCCCGAATGCCCATGATCGCTCAAAATTCAGAGAGCTGACTGATCAGGGACTGTGCACGACTTTTTGCCCGACCAACCCCGCACTTCAAACCCACCATGTCAAAGGCAGGCAACTTCTGACCTTCCGGCACGGTGGCTATGGTACCCGTGAGCACCGGTCACTGCGAAGGTTTTAGTGAAGCCGGGGGGCGGGAATTGAGGTGGTCATGTTTAATTACGTCACGGCACATATTTTGAAAGACTGCTCCATCACACCGAAGTCCCACCAATCTCAAAAAAATCTACGCCCACACTGATGCGCCGTCTCAGCATTTCCCTAAGGAGTCTCTGGGGGGTAATGGCCTGCTACAGGCTGCGCACCTCGGTAAACTCTCCCAATCAGCCTGAAGACAACTGGGACATTCAAAGGTCTTGCAAATTTGACGCCTTCCAAGAGTAGTTGGTCCTCCGCAGTACTTTGCCAAACAAACGTGGTCCATGCAAAAAGACCCGTCGCACGTGCGACACCTCAATCTTTTAAAATTCCCTTGAACTGGTTATGCAACGCTCACATGCGGATATGTTGTTGCATCCCGGAATCCGGCATTGCTCCCACAATGTAAGGCATTTTTGGCACTGCTGCTGCGGAGTCCCCCAACATCCAGGACATCTGTTGAACAATCTAACAGGAACTTCTGGAGCTGATCCAGGAGTGACAGCTGTAGGAAGTCCACAGCCCCGGCATGCCGCCTATTTAATGCAGCTCGGGCAAAATAGGTTTTTGGAGTTTACTGATACGTCTGAATCGAACATCGAAGCACAATCCGGACGACGTTTCTTTTTGTAGTCATTTGGCGTCTGAAAACGTCCTTTTGAGAGTTTGTTCTCCATATCACCACATTGACTGCACACCATGACGAAATCAATGGCGCCGATGATGGCCAGTGCGCCGACAGCTCCAACCGGAGCGCCGAGGATGAGTGGGAGGGAGGAGGATGAGGAGGGGGAAGGGGAGTGGCTTGTGTGGGGAAAGAAGTGACGACGCTTCAGACTCGTTAGGGGTACGTACGCTCGCCACGCTCAGCTCACCTTCCCCCTTGGCCCGCACCGACGCCATTCACGCTGCTCGCCCCGCCAACTTGAGTTGAGTCTGTGGGTTGGCTCCCACTCCCACCCACGCTGCCGGTTGCGCCTGCCGCCGCCCCGCCTGCACCTTGCGTCCTCGATGCAGCACCAGCGCTCCCGGACCCGCCAGCGTCCATTGTCATCGGAACCATGGAAGCCGTTGCGACCATGGTCCCGTCAATAGTTTGGTAGATGACGGAGATGGGGACTGTGGCAGGAGCTGCGGGTGGCGGGTGGCGGCGTCGTTGCAGGCGGGGGTGGAGGCGGCGCTTTTGGGAACGATGTGAGGAAATTCGTTGGAATTGCACACCACATTTCGGTGGTAAGGCGGGGGAAGACACACCCGGAGCAATGAGATTACCCCTTACGTAAGCCGTAAGCCCGCCACTGGTCAAGATGCACGTTGCTGTGGGAGCAGAGTTGCCGCAAGAACGAGGATGTCGCTCGATGTGAACAAGGTCCGTGAACGGGAGAAGTCTTACGACGAACTGGAGAATTTCAGAAGGTAGATCGAGAAGAGTCGTGCCTTTCGCGATCCCATGAGACATTCTTGGTGTCGTTCTGAACTTTACCTTGCACCGCAGATGTCTTTGTCGCGCCATCGTCCGTAGTGTCCGGTCGAGAGATGTGCGGCGCACGATCGTCATCGAGTTCCATCTGCATCGCGAACGGCAAGTTGACGCGTTATCGCGAAGTTGGAGAAAAAGAAGTTCAACCGAATGGAGAACCACCTCCGAAATGGTTACGTCTTTCGCACTACAAAGATGCATTTGTATATATTTACTGACGCAGGCTAATCCTAAATATCGGCAAGCCCGAAGGAGCAGCACGACTGATATTGCACTCCAAGTTAGTTACCACCACCCACCAGGCCTCCTCACCAATAACCGCGACCCCGAACCACTCGCACTACTACCAGTCGCACCATTCCTCATAAACGCATTGTTCAACGTCACCCTGCCCCAGCGCACCAAGATGCGTATCCACCACATATGTATCTGCGCCCCATTCAGGCCGAGGCAGACACAAAGAATTGCCCAGCTTTACGAGCACTGTCGTCGTCTCAAAATACACGTCTGCATATTTCTGCTTCTCGGTAGTTGAAGACAGGCTGCTTACATAATTTCGCCTGTGGGCGAGTGGCTCTGAATGAAACCGGGCGAGGGAGCAGGAAGGCATTTCGCTCGTCTCCAGCAAGGAACTCTTGAATCCGAGTGCACCTCCACCAAACATGGAGTCCGACGGGGACGCCAACCAACCTGAACGGTCCGAGCTCACAGACGGCGACATTGCGGACAACAGAACCGCGCAAGACGAAGAAATCGTCGCTTTGGAAGCCATCTTTGGCGATCGCCTCCGTTTCGATCCCGTGGAGCGTGCGGGGTCGATCCTCGTCGACGTTCCCGCGTTCGACACTCCGTTGAACGTTACCGCGCGATCCGTCCACGAAGGCGCGCCGAGCGAGTCGTGCGCGCTGACGAGACTTCCGCCAGCGAAGCTCGCGTTCCGGTTTGGACCCCGGTACCCCTCGAATGCGTGTGTGGAGTTTTCGGTCGAGGCGCCGTGGTTGGACAACGTGGGGCGTGCAAGGGTAGAGAAGGGGATGACGACGTTGTGGGATGGTGAAGGGCGTATACCGGTTAGTCTTTGGACTCGATCGATTGGTGTTGATGGCCGTCTGACCGGTCAACTGTTGCAAGTGTCTGTACGCCTTCACCGACTACCTCCAAACCTCCACGACCAACGACACTGCGCACCTCGAGCTCAAGTGCACTGATCCGAGCTCTACAGTCGCTGCGCTGGTCATGCACGACCGCCGAATGGCACAGGTCGAGTTCGACGAGCGATTGTTCTTGTGCGAGGTGTGCATGGAGGTGAGTATCCCGTTCCCTTGTGTTCGAAAGAACAATTCCTTGCGTGCTCCCAATCTCCATTGACTAGTCCGCCGTCTCGTCGTCTGCTCACCAACAATGCAGGACCACCGCGGTTCAACGTGTGTCCGCTTCGACCCCTGCCACCACCTATTCTGCCAGCCCTGCGCGCGCGGGTACTTTTCATCTCGCCTCGAAGCGGGTGACCCGCTCGCGGTCGGACTGTGCTTCAACGCGCAGTGTGCGAAGATAGCGACATCAAAGATGAACGAATCCGCGAGCCCTGTGACGCCTGTGGCACCCAACTTTTCTTTCTCAGCGGGGCAGGGCACACCTCCCACCATCTCGGAACCTTCCGCAAAACCCCACCGGCGAGGCCGGATTCCACGCTCGCAAATCCGTTCCATTCTCACCCCCACCCAGCTCGCCGACTGGGAGCGCCTCACTACCCTGCGCCGCTCCGAACTGCGCGCCGACCCGCTGTGGTGTCCCCACCCGTGGTGCGGCGCGCCTGCGACCGCCGTGGTAGGGGTTGGTGCGGCTCCGGTGGGTGGCGCTAGGGGTGGGGGGGACAAGGAGAAGACCGTACAGGCACAGGTGGAGGAGGAGCTCACGCGAAAGGCAGGGATACGGATGGCGCGGTGCGATTATTGCGGGTTTTGTGAGTGCCACTGCTGCGCCGTTTTTGTGGAGCAAGTGATGACCAATGGGGTGCGGGTCCGGTCCGGGTAGATTTCTGCGCGCGGTGCGGGAAAAGCTGGCACGGCTGATATGTGGCCATATGCTTGTACGTTCCCAACTTCTCTTCGCTTCTCCTCTTTCTCTGTGCTCAAGTCATCCGGTCCCCACCCCAACCTCCCACGCACACAGCCGCGCCACCATCGACCGCATCACAACCCTTTTCCTCCACCACGGCGGTTCCTCCACACACCTCCCCACACTCACCTCCACGCTGCTCTCCCTGGACCTCGCCGCGCTCGAACCCACACTGGAACCCTCCCACATCTCCGCCGTCCTGCGTGCCCGGTCTGTCTCCAAGCGGCCGAAACCGCGGTCGGAGACTGTGGCGAGCACGGAATGGGCGACGAAATATCTGGTTGAGAATTGGATGCGGTGCCCCAAATGCCGTATGGCGGTCGAGAAGACAGACGGGTGCGATCATATTTCGTGTCGGTGCGGAGCGTATTTTTGTCATAATGTGGGTGTTTATGCTGGCGCTGCACGCCTAAATCATTCCTCTCTAACCTCGACTCCCACCACACACACCTCCCCGGTGATGCCCCCGCCCCCCCCCAGTGCGGCGCAGACCTCGAAGACCGCTCCAACCGCCACGCCGACTTCGCGTGCGCCCGTGCACGCACGACCCTGTTCGAGGCCGGGTCTGTGTCAGAGCACGTGCTGGCGGTAGAAGCTACGAGCGAGGCGGAGATGGAGGTAGTGAAGGTGCTTGAGCGGTTGTTGCGCAAGTCGAAGTGATGTGGGCGAGTTAAAATAATGTATATGTATCACGTCCGTAATATACACACGAAGAAAAACCTGCAACAACGACCAGATGCGCACCCAACCACAGCGTCTAGACGGCCATGTCCATCTTGACGCCCTTATCCGGCTCATACCCCTTTACATCCAAATTCTCCCACACGACCGCCTCGATCTCCCTCACCATCTCATCCACATCCCCCTCCGTCACCTCCGCCGGTTGCTTATACACCCTCGCCGCCCGCTTAATCTCCAATGTCGGGAACTCCTTGGGCGTCCTCCCCACCTGCACGCCTAGCGCGTCGACGTGGTTGGCGTACACGTGGGCGTCACCCAATTGCACCACGAGCTCACCCGGAAGGAGACCCGTGGCGTGGGCGACGATGCGGACGAGGAGGGCGTATGAGGCGATGTTGAAGGGAATTCCGAGACCGAGGTCGGCGGAGCGTTGGTAGAGGAGGCAGGAGAGTGAGGGGATGGGGGAGGTTGGTGTGGGTGTGGAGACGTGTAATTGGCAGAACATGTGGCAGGGGGGGAGAGCCATTTTGGGGAGGTCTGGTGTGGTGGGTGGTCAGATAAAAGTCACGCTCTTTCGGACACGATCCCAAAGTCCCAATGATATGTCCCATCCCAGCCCCCAGCCCCAGCCCACACATGCACCGAAGTCACTTCCGTTCTCGTGTGTGCAGCGACTCCAAGCCCAATCACACCTCGCACTCCTTTCGAACACGCTGCTCCCAAAAGGAAGAATAACCCCCGGCGTACTCCGCCCTCGACCTCCCCACACCGCCACAAATCCACCGAGTCCCCCCAAAACGCACCTGCAGGATTCCAGGCGCTCATGATAATCCTCCTATCGGTCGGTCTCCTTGTCACAGCATCAACCACCTGCCTCAACTGGTCTACGCCCTTTCCTGTATAATCGGCGTCCGGTCCGACATACTCTGCGCCAAAATGCCTCCACTGGAACCCATACACGGGACCCAGCTCGCCCTCCCTGTAGTGTTTCAGCCCTCTTCCGTCCAAGAACGCGCGCGACCCGTTTGAGTCCCATATCCGCACCCCCCGCGCGCTCAGGAGGGAAGCGTCTGTGCTTCCGCGGAGAAACCAGAAGAGTTCTTCCGCCACGCCGCGGAAAAAGACGCGCTTGGATGTCAGGAGGGGGAATCTGTTCCCCGCGAGTCGGAATCGCAGGGACGGTGGAGCGAAGATGGACAGCGTGCCTACGCCCGTGCGGTCTGCGCGGGTCTCGCCCTGTGAGAGAACAAGTCGCACAAGATCGAGATACTGCTGCTCTTCGGCGTTGGATTGGTGTGGAGTGTGCGGCGCGGACTTCGTCGATTGCTGAGCTGATTCGGCGCGCGCAGACGGATCCGACGCTGCAGGAGAGCCTGCGTGCGATGTGCGATTGTCATCGTGTGCGCGCGTGTCAGTCGATGTCGAAACCATCGTGGGCAGCAGAGTGTGCTGTGGTGTCCCGCTCTCATCGTGTCACGTTTGTGGTGTGGTGCAAGGGCACGACTTGAACACTTTCCCTCCAAAACCTCGACCCGTTTCGTTCAACGCTTTGACGCTTGTGCTCATGCCTGCGGAAGGGCTTTTAAGTGCTTGAAAATAGAAGGAAATACCTTTGCCGTGCTTCCTACAGCTCAATACATAGTAATTCATCTTTGCCGTGTGCCTGACATGAGTGCTGTCACATACAATGGGTGTAACACCAATCAATGAGGATGGTGACACAATTTGGATATGCTCTACTTTTGGCAATATAACCAATGGCGCAATGAGGTGATATGGTTACACACAAGGTTATGAGTGCGTGAGTCGAAACTCGCCAACTCGCTCACTTACAACTCGTGAGTATGATTACGAGCTGAAAAAATTGTGAGCGAGCCGAGTTGCAAGTTGAGTATGTTAGTGAGTGAGCAAGTTACAAGTTAGATAGGTTAGTGAGTGAGGGAGTTGCAAGTTGATTATTTGTAACTCGCGAGTCAACTTGCTCACAACGCCACACAACATAATGCTGGCTTCCCATGCCCAGAGCTCATTGGAAGAGCGTGGATGGACAACAGCAAGGCGGTTTGTTTCTACAAAGCAGGATCAATCATGGGTTTTCCATGATAGCCACTGTAAAAACCAGGAAATCGGATCACAGAAGAGGGCAATCTGCCTCCAACTGGGGCAGAATGGCTGTAAGGGAGTGACGTGAATCTTTTATTGCATTTGTTTTGTAACTATCGTGGTTGTAATGTTCTCTTTAGTTATGATACGTCAAATCAACTTTCAACTACAACCCTCCAGGTGCACACCATCCGCTTCCATGCTGATTCTATCAAAAACTCCAAGATTTGGAAGAAGCTGGATGAGAAGAAAGGAGTGGGTGCCAGCCAGTTGACCCTCCTGGACATGTCGGTTGGAAAGTGTGTTTGCCACAAAGTGGTCAACTGCTTTGGTTGGTGTTGGGCAGAACTAGTGGTAAAATGATGTCAACACACCAAACCCTAAAGCATCTAGAGAAGAGAAACCGAAATGAAATTCCTGGCAGCACCCTGCGGTGCCCAACGTCTCATAAAGGCCTCTGGCCATTTTCTCTTTCACTTGTCTCATACACTGTGCTTGCATCTGAGGCATCAATCTTGAGCTCCCACTCACCCACCCACTTTGTGAGTATGGCACCATGTGCCTGGAGTGTTAATGATAGGCAACATACACCTTGATACGGTTGGGCCTCCACTCAGTATTGCGTTGCTGGGCACAATCCCTCACCTTTCACACGTCCCCTCTGCACAGGCGTTTGTCGGGCCCCATCCTGCCCACGTTTGCCTCACAGGATCTCCAATGAGCTTGACAGCCTTTCCCTGTGTGGGAATAAAAGGTGCAGTGCCTGAGCCTGTCTCTGCACATGTCTTACTCTTGCTCACATGTTGGTGCATGCACGATTTGGTGCCGTGGCTGTGCATGGGGCAAAATCAATTAGCTCCCAATGCACTTTACACGTCTCTCTGCAACGCAATCAAGAACAACGGCTCCTGTAACTGCCTGGACTGCAGGCATTGCCATCTTGCTGACTTTTTGGCCAAGGAGCAGCTCACTCTGAAGGCAAGGATCCAAGAAAATTTCATCACCTGGCTTGCCAATCCCACAACCGCATCCCCAGATAACCGTCCCTTGAAACAACCTTGCCAGGATGGTCCCAGCAGCTTTGCTGAGCCCTCAGCTCCTGTGATGGACACAAATTTTGCCATTCTACTTAATACAACAATTCTGAGCCAGGTTGGGGCTGTCAACCAGGTCAATGATGACATCAATTTTGTCTACAACCAAATGAGTGCCATTCTAGCACAACTCATTCCGCTCATCACCCCACTCCTGGGACTGGGAACCAAAATCAAGATCCTCAACAACATGTTGGTGGCACTGAACAAGAATCTTGGGGAAGTAGGAGGATGCCAGTGGAGACTCCTCCATGGGTGTGAATGCAATGGAGATGGAGGGGAGCAGGCCTTAGTACCATTGCAGAACTCTTTGGTGCGACACCATTGGATTGGGTTTGGCAACCTTAGCCTCTTTAGACCCTGACAGGTGACTTGGTTGGACTCTCTGAACTCTGGCAGGCAATATGCATTTGGATGTTGGATGTATCAGACACTTGCATAGTCTTTAGCCTTTATTGGATCATCTGTTGAGCCCAGAAAGGGCCTTACTACACACAATAGACAGGGGAAAGAACCCCCCTTTACACACCTAATCAATGTGCAAGTGCAGTGGGCCCAACAATAAAACAGAAACATGATCCTGTTCAGGTGAGTGTTACTGGTGAGGTGACATTTGTCGTTTAACATCTAACAATGGTTCACAGACATTCAAGGAGGACACCTATCAAGCAGCCATTCTCAATTGGGTTGTAGCCTCTGACCAGCCTCTGTCTGAACCATCCAATTGGTGGTTCATGCAGATGATGGCTGTTGTGAACCTCAATGCACCCAAATCTCTGCAGATATGATTCAGGGGACATTCCAGATGAAATCAAGTGACTGGAGTGAATACTGCATCAGTTGTTGGAGGTGAGTGATCCGTTCAATGTCTGTCTTGGACCCTTTTGACCCTCCAACCAGGACAACTGTGTGCAAATTGCTTGGACAACAGACGTCTGAGCATTGTGGGACCAGCGGCATAGCATTGCTGCTGTTACAGGACATTGGGTGGGGAAGGACTGGAACATGAAGAAGGTCCTGCTGGACTTTATTCATGTGAAGGGACAGCATACAGGAGAAAGGCTAGCATCTATTATATTGGATGCACTGAGGAAGAGGGGTGTTAGTAACAAGGTGAGTTCTGTGTGATTAAGCAGTATATATATATATACATTTTACACCACACCTGTTCAATTCCCCTTGATATGAACAGATGATATCTTTCACAATGGACAACGCCTCTAACAGTGGGACAATGATGTGCACCATTGCAGCTGCCCATGATGTCCTTCCGGACTTTGATGCAGAGGGATCCCTTGTGTGCTGTTTTGCGCACATTCTCCACCTCACTGTCTGTGCAGGTCTCACCAAGCTTTGCCTTCCAGATGTTGATGACAAGGACATTACTGGAGGGAACAGTGCGCCAGTGGAAAAGGTGAGAGGCCTTTTGTCTTTTTCTGCACAGCCGAAAACCTGAGTAACCCAGTTATTACAAGCTGTACAAGCTTATCTTCAAGGTTCAACGCACTCCACAGCTTTGCAAGCTGTATGCATTGCAATTTGTGGTACCATTGAATGCTCGGGAGCTGATTGCTCCTGTTGGGACACACTGGAAGTCAGACTTTGACGCCATCACCTGTGCCATTTTGGACAGGAAGGAGGTTGAGAAGCTAATAGCTTCTGACAGGGACCATTGGGAATGGAGGCTGTTGGACAAGGATTGGAACTACTTAGAGAAGGTCTAGAAACTCCTTGAGGTGAGTGCCAAAACATTGGTTTTCTTAGCTACATGTACACCTGTTGACTCCCTTCTACAGCCAATGGCTCAAGCACTTTCTATGGTTGAGGGTGCAGGGTATCCTACCCTTGTGATGATTGTCCTGCTGCTCAACATTGTCATGGACAAACTGGAGGATGTGGACTTGGACTCAGAGTACTTCAGAAGTATTATGGGAAGATAGGCAATACAAAGTTATATTCAACTGCACTAGGGAAGTTATCCCACTGCGTATGTTTATCTATCAAAACAACTAATGGGAACCACAGTTTTACACCCTGTGTACAAGCTCACGTGGATGTGGGAACAACAATGGGAGGTGAAGTACATGGAACAGGCACACGACACAGTCCAAACGGCATTTGAGGGGATGTACTCAAATGTTGGTTTGGGACTTCATGGACATGATGAAGGATCATCTCAGGACGTTGTCATGGCAAGTATTTTTGACAACAACAATGATATGCAGGGAGAGCTGCATCCATACCTGGGGGAGGCACATAGACCAAGGAAAACGGACCTGCTGGAATACTGGAAGGGGAGGAGCAACCTTCCAGGACTCCAACAGATTGTCGCAGGACTATCTGGGGATTCCAGGAACAAGCGCAGAATTGGAGAGGATTTTCTCTGCTAGTAGGAATGTAATTTGTGATAGGTGGTCACAATTATGTCCTGAGATGATTAGAGATTTGATGTCATTAAAGAAGTGGAAACAGGAGTTTCCTGATATAATGCTTAGAAAATAATAGGAAAATAAATGTGACTGTAAATTCATTTGAAATTTACTTCTATTTTAGGTTTTGTTTGTGTAGATAAAATTACAGCTCACTGCCTAATCTAGTTTTGCCTGCAAATAAGCCAACTTGCAAGTAGACTTGCGAGTTGCAAGTTAGGAATCCTTGCAAGTGACTGAGTTGTAAGTTACCTACATAAATGAGTGAGTGAGTTGCAAGTTGGCCAAAGTGAGCAAGTAACTCACAGTAACTCACTCACTCATAACCTTGGTTACACTGTGAGTACTTTGCACAGGGATCCAGAGATTTGTTTGAAATGATACCTGTGCAATTATCAAATCAGTTGCATTTCATGGACTTCAAGTCTTAGAGAGGCTCTTGGTCCTTGAATATGACAGCCTATCATTTCACATATGTTGATGTCATAATGCTGCATAACAAGCCACAACAAGATAGTGAAGTGAGACAAAAGAACTTCCTAACCCAGTTCTGAGCCAGGAGGAAAACCATGCTGGTAAGCTGTAAACATATTGGTCAATCTGCTCTGTGTTGATCTTGTAGAATATGGGCTGGAGGGGCAGGTGTTGTGATGAATAAATTATTTGTGTTTCTTGCCATTACTGCTGAGTAAAAGATTTTGAGAAGGTGCATTCTTCAACAGAATA
This sequence comes from Gonapodya prolifera JEL478, assembly GCA_001574975.1. Taxonomy (NCBI): domain Eukaryota; kingdom Fungi; phylum Monoblepharomycota; class Monoblepharidomycetes; order Monoblepharidales; family Gonapodyaceae; genus Gonapodya; species Gonapodya prolifera. The sequence continues at coordinate 127,747 of KQ965778.1, forward strand.
ATAATCATACCACATGATATTGTTACTTTACTTCAACTTTCATGTCCTTGTGCATTGTAATGGCAAAACAATGCTGAGCCCTTCTGAAACATGAAAAACAGGTGTGTGATGGAATGTTGTGACATATAATATTATAAGTATTGTAGTCTACACTATGGGAACCCACAGCTGGGTAGATCCCAACACAAATACACCTGATCCTTACCTTGGACTCATCCCATGGTACATGTTCCTCTACAGCTGGTTAATGCCACCCTGTTGTGATTTCCCTGGTTTGGAATATGGGTTAGGTGTTTTTAAACCTGAAGACACCACCAACCTCTTGCTGTGATCCATGCCAAACAATCCAAGAAACTTTGCTTGTTTGCACAAAATGTTAAGCATATCCTCCCAAAGACTCAAAGTGTACTTTCCATTGTATGGAAAATATTTGGTCTGATTGTGTGCAAGTTATCACATACAAAATTTGTTGAACTTATGGTGAATCTACTAAATGAAAACGCAAACCTGTTGCAACATTGTCTGCTACAGAGCAATATAAGAATGTCCAAAAATTTGTTTGGATAGACAAAAGTGAAGACAAAAATTTTGCGCCAATCGGGAATCGAACCCGAACCTTTTGCTTGGAAGGCAAATATCCTACCGTTGGACTATTAGCGAATCGTTGTTGGATTGTGAAATAAATATGTAATTATACTAATATTAATTGACTTAGTTTTGGAGAAACCTTCGTGCACGGCACCAAGACTCACTGTACAGGACGCCGAGGCCTCCACATAACCAAAACGCGGCATCAAACATTCCACGTTCGCTCAGGTATCCCGTGACACTTGGAGCGATCGCTCGTGACACCGATCGAGCTGTGCTGACGATACCAAATATAGCCGTGCGCGGAACTATTGTGGTTATGTATGCAGCCCTGGGTGCCCTGCAAACTGAGCAAAATTATAGAATGAGCGTCGAGATTCACAATAGTTGCGGGGACGTCGGTACCATTTCGGATATGGACGAGCGAACGAAGAGAAACGCGCGGTGGCAAAGATGCTCGGCACCGTTGAAGGCAACAGTCCGACTAGGACACTCGAAAGAATGTCCGTGAAGGCGACTTCATCAGCCAAGAAAAGACTACTCAGTAATGACACCTCGGAAACATAGGTCGGTTGCGCAACATGCGTGTTCGAATGAGACCAATCCTGGCCGCAGCATGAGGTGCCGAAAGGAACTGAACCCAGCCAAATTCTGTGCAGCACCGACTATGGGTCCCAACGTTCCAACGTCAAGGTGATACCTTTGGTGGAACCACAGCGCCAGGAGAGAGGCGCTGACAAGGCCAGCAAACGCGTGAAGGCCGAAGAGGAGGCAGAGGTACGATATCGTCTACCGAAGGTGCTTAGGGACGGTAGACTGCTCTCGTCTACTGAGGACAGGTTTTGGTCGGTTGTAGTCGTCTGTTTTAAGGATCCAAGTTCGCTGTCGCGCAGTTTCCGCTTCTATTTCCACACCAGCGGAAAGTGACGAAAACGTGAGCACAAGGAGAGCAGAACAGAAATAAGAGAGGGACTGTGACCTGGAGCGACGGTGTCCATGCAAGAGGCACTATACGACAATTGAGTGGAACATCAACCCACCAGGAGAAAACCATGGTTCGATTCTCAAGTTCAAAATAGTCGCTTATGGCGCTCTGCTCGATCGCTTCCATCCCCTGCGGGCTCATGATTCCTATATGATCTGATCAATTTGGTGTCGAACGGTATCAATCTTTGGTTCTAATCGATGTGCTCACCGACAGTTCCTGCAAGACTGAACAGAATGAATCTGGTGGTCCTCTTCAAAAGGTATCCAGCTGTACACAGCTCCCCCGAACACCATCAGAATCGTTGCAATCACGAGAATTCGTTTTCGGCCAATTCTATCTGCGAACCAAGTGACCAATAGCGAGAACGTTGAATGTCCCTGTGATGAAGTATATTGCAGCTCTAACTGGTAACGGTCACTTGACTCACAGCGCGCGATAAAGTCAGTAGCAGTCCAGTCTGACCGTCCTGGAACCCGAGTTCTGAGTGATAAAGTGCGATTGTGACTGACACCAACCCTGCCGCAATGGAGCGCAAGCATCGGGAAAAGATCAAGATCGATGCATCACGGTGTAGATTCGTCATCACAGAGAGACCAGACGAGCGGAGAAGTAGTTCCAATACATGGGAGGCCAGAAAAGCTGATGTTTGCTGGGAACGGTCGAGGTGGGTTTGCGAAGAATCCGGCGACAGAAGCTCCTCATCCTCGCCAGGATCAAACTCCACGATACTCACACGCATTTCGGTTGCCTACGAGCGCAGAGTGAGGAGATTGTCGACCAAGGGGTTGGATGATCTCGAAGCCATACCAGGGTGCATCCGCTCGCAATAGCGAGAGCAAAGCAACCATATCCATCTCTCCTCCTTTCGAACCGCATATATCACTGAGTACTTTTATTTCATTACAAATAAGAAGAAGTGCAAAGTGGGGAAGGTTGGATAAGTAGAAGAGTCCATATAAAAAGTTGGGCCCGAAGGTTGCGGAGGTATAGTCGAAAGGGGGAAAACACAAATGAAGTGCAGGTCAAGAGAAAAAGTCATACGTGCGTCTAGAAAGTTTCGAGTCGCCCGCGACACGTGCGGCGCGCTCATCCAAATGAGAAAACCGAAGAGTCCAAGGTTCCATATCGCGCAAAAGTCCAATGCATCGTGGGTCAAAAGACACGAACGGTAGTCCTGGCCAGCGGCTGGGCTGCATCCATCTAATCCAACGAACAAAATACTCCGATACATCATGCTGCGACGGTCGCTTCAAAATGGTGTTTGAAGGTTAGATCCATCACTTGCATCGCTGGTACATCTTGAGATGAACTCACTGGGTTCAACAACAATCTCGTCGGTCTTCTCCTCTTCCTTCTCCTCTTCCTTCTCCTCTTCCTTCTCCTCTTCTTTTTCTCCTGACTGTGCGTTCACATCACCCCAGATCGACGCCGAGTCTGCCGCATCAACGAAAGAGTCGTCTGCATCGCTCTTGGCATCGTCGAACCTCGACTCTGCTTTGAGCGACATCGTTTCCGCCTTGTGCTCCCCGCTCTCCAAATCCTCCGCCTTCGCGCTGGCTTCTTCTGCGGATTCCGTCACTGCTAGTGTGGAGTTAACTACTAGTGCATCTCCATCGCTCGTGGAAGCTCCCACTGCTGCAGAGTCAGTAACGATAATAGTAAGTTCGCTGGCCGGTGTCCCACTGGTTTGGTCTGCTGCGAGTATCTCACCAGTGGGTGCCTGACCAACTTTTGTCGGGGAATGAAGGGCTTCCGACTCCATCAACGCCGAAAGCTTCTTTGGTCCAATGGTGATCTCCGCCGCATCGAGTAGCATTTCCCGCTTCACCTCACTGTTACTCCTCGCGTGCTTCTTAACACCACGGCTGTCGTTGGCGGCGTTTCGTAGAAGTCGTCTCATGAAGGCAGGGGTCACCTTTACAAAGTCCTCGCGAATCTTCAAGCCCGTCTGGTCTTGAAGCTGGAGAGCCAGCTCCCTGACTTTGGTGGGCACAGAGGCGACAGCCTTTCGAAGTGCGGGCAAATCAACCTTGTCCATTTCTGTCCTGAGCACTTCACTCAAGCTTCTCATCTTGCTCACGGTGGACTCGAGGTGAGCAAAGTTCGTTGCGACGGTCTCATCAGCAGCGGTGAGGTTAGTGGACATCAAACTCCACTGGGCCCAGTCTGACTGGTCGTAGTAGCGTTTCTTCTCCTGCCAGCTTTCCAGGGCTTGGATCGCTTGGAACGATCCGTCATACTTTGGCTCCGGTTCCGAAAATGGGAGACGCTCAGCGGGCATGAGGCCCGTTTTGATTAGAACAATCTCGTCCAAGTTGTGCTGCGGAGTATCCACGGTAACAGGGACGACGTCATACCGGAAAATCCGTGCCCGAAGAGCAATGTTACCGATGTCGTCAACTTTGGAGCGAGGAAGGTCTGGAAGTGTTATGCTGTTGGTCCATTCCCTCGAAGGGAAGAGCACGCATGGTGGTAATTTGCCATGCAAGGAGGACTCGTCTCCGTTTGCTTGCTCCTCTGTCTTCTCTGGACCAGTCGCGGTCACGTCATCCACAAGACGATACCCCTCGACCCAACCACGCTTAATCACTGCGTACAGGAACCCTTTCGCTGTCGAAGTCGCGCGATTGAGCTTCTCTGTGAGGTCTTCGAGACTGCCCTCGGGAGTTTCCATGTACTCGAGCAAGTCAAAGAAGAGGGCTTGACGCTCTTCGAAGTTTGCTTGAGCGATTTCGTCCTCGGTGGGTGGTGCGTCTGTCGGAGATGGTATAGTTCCACGGTGCAAAAGAGCCATCATTGACTGCGAGACTTGTTTCAGCTTCTTGCCCATCCTACATGGAAATTTCAGTTAGGCCACATAAGATGGAAAAGAAAAAGAGAACTCACTGAATCTCCTGCAAGAAAGCTGTTTTCAACTCATCTCCGGCCGGCGGTGGAGCGTCACTAACGGCAGGTGGAGGTGGAGGTGGAGGTGGGACACCATCGCCAGGTGGGGGAGGAGGAGGATGTGCTGGCACGGATGCCGAATCAGATTCACTAATTGTTTCCAAAGAGCTGGCAATGAACGTGACATGATGAATTTCCGCTGTACATCAACCCCATGACGAAAGTTATTGACTCACCGACCGACGGCATCTCGAGACCTCGAGCGAGACGAAGCTTTGTTGAGCCTTCCAATACGACCACCGCTGTGTTCGACTACTGGTTAGGAGAGCACGAACCAAAAACATCGTATTCCACGTTAACACTGACCTGCCTTCCCTCTCCGCAATTTTCCTCCTCAGACTCCCAATCAAGGACCGTTGCAATGCCACTTCTGCAGTTGGTGGCCGTTCTGCCACCTGCTCTACCTCGGTAGGGGGCTCAACTGGAGGTAGCGGTGCTGGCGCCTCGTGGGAAGTAGGAGATGGCATCATGGACGATGCAAGTTCCTCTGGTGCCTTTCCAGTAACAGCGGCCAACTCGAATACAGCGGCCGACTTCCTAACGCTCATCCTACCGCGACGAAGGGGCTCAGCTGGCTTCGAATCCACAGAACCCCGGGTGCTCGAGACATTTGAGGCGTTTGATGGTGTCCTTTCAATGGAACTCGTCCCGGAGGCATTGATTAGGCCGTCCAGCTCCTGCTCCAGTCCAGCCATGAGATCCACCAACTTAGAATGCGACGATACCTTGTGCACCACGCGAAGGTTCTCCACCGATCTGGTCAGGGCCGGTGTCCTCTCAGTTCGTCCGCGTGACGACCCAGCGGGGCTCGAGTTGCGGCTTGATGGTTGTGGGGATGATGCTTTGGCGGGAAGTTGCGGTGGCTTCTCGCTTATGGGACTCATGGGGGCTCCGCCCCAGGCTCCACCCCAGTAGCTGTCAGAGAGGTCCAGTGTCGGTGACTGTGGAGCATAATAGTGAGCTATTGTACGCAAGCTGTAAATGTCGCTTAGACTCACCAACACCCCCAATGCCCCTGACCCGGTACTTGACGGTGTCGTAGCTCCGAAGGTCGGCCTCAATGTACTGTCCGTGTTTGAGGGGGGCAATGCGATTCGGAACGAACTCGATAGTGCCTCTGCCTCGGTCTCTGCAGCAGGCAGCTCCTTAGACCTTGGGAGGGCCTTGGGCTCCGCAACGACCGTCGCTGAGGCAACGAGCGGTGCTGAGGTGTTCGGACTTCCCGATCTTCGCTTGGACCCTCTTCTGGGCAACGTGCCGTCTGTCCCTCCTTCCATCGAACTCGTACTGACTGCAGTACCCGCATTAGCAACAGGAGCCGGCTCCACAGCCTTTGACTCTCCTACAGATGGAACTGGTGGAAGCTCCTCGTATTGTGCCTCCGGAGCTGCCTTAGCTTCTTCTTTCTCCGGTACTTTTTCATTCTCATCATCCTTCTTCCGCTGCACGATTCTTGGGGCACTATACTCCTCCTCTCGTTCCTTCTCCCGTCCAACCCTCACCCTCACCTCCCTCACCTGCTCTTCATCCTCCTCATCCACCTCCTGCTCGCTCTCCCTCTCGCTCTCCCTCTCGCTCTCCCTCTCGCTCTCCAACCCACTTTCACTGCTGCTGTCAGGCAAATCAAACCGTACAGACAGTCTCTTCCCGTCCGGTCCAACAGATCTTGCACGCGATCGGTCAGGGTCGGTATTCCACCGTGCAATTGGACGTGGGACAGACTGTGCTCGGGCTCGTAGCGTGGGCTCAGTCGGAACTGCGGGTGGAGCGCGATCCTGCGAATGCGCACGGGCTTGTGCTCCAGGTAAAGTCCCGAACGCCGTTGGGTCGGTCCCAGACCTGGAAATAGCTCTACGACGTTGTAGTGGCTGTCGAGGGGATGGATCTGCAGGGTCGGAGCTGGTGGTTGCTGCTTCCGAAACAAGAGCGGGTGCACTGTACGAAGACACCGGCACTGTCCTCACTGCCGACTCTGATAGCGATCGCGCGACAGGTAGGGGTGCTGCCATATTGGCCACTCTTCCAAGCGGTCCCTGGCGTAATGCACTCTTCGCGTCCACAACTTTCGCAACACTCCCATCTCGACCCAATACGACATTGACCTTCTCCCACTTGGGCTTCCTCCCAGCTGGCGGCCCCGTTGGCGGCTTCTGTTGGGCCATCTTGGCCGCCGAAGGAGCGTTCGTCGCGCGGCCCTTCTTGGAACTTGTGGTGGATCCCATCCCAGAGGACACCATGGACCCTTCCGACTCGGCGCTGGATTCCTCCTCTGCATCGCTCTCGGGCGACGACGAGGTTTCACCTCCACCATCCGATGCTTCGTGGTCGCTCCCCTCTTCTGATGTGCTCCCACTGACATCCGTGGTGTCGTCACTGACCCACCCTTCTGATTCATCCGAAAGGTCAAGCAAGATACGCTCAGAGGCAGTTTCGCTCTTCAAAGTGGTAGTGGTAGAGGGCGGGACAATACGATTTGATCCGGGCTGCCCCACTTGCGTGGAAGCGACGGGATTGTGGTTGACGAAGCTCAGCAGAACTGAAGCGGGACCTTGAGCCTGTAAAAGCAGTGGAGTACTAAATCAACAAAAGATATTGTGGAAACTCCCACCACACACAAACCCACCTGCCCAACCCTCTCCACAACCATCCCACCCGTCCTGACAACTCCCTCTCCATCTCCATGCTGTTCGCCTTGTCGGACAAACACCTTGACACTCGTCTTCTTCCCTCCCACATTCATCTCCCTACTTCCGACACCTCTGCCACTCTCCCGCTCTGCCGTGCGCGACACAAACCGCCCCCGTGGGGGTGGCTGCGGGGTGTATGCGTCAACCCTCGCAACGGCTGCGGCGAGAATTGGCGACAGGGCTGCGTCGTCTGTGATCCGTGGGCGAGGCGGCGCTGGGACAGAGTCCTGCGTCGGTGATGCCATGGCTGGCGTGCCACCAACAGCACCCAGCGGGTCCGGTGGCGTCAGCGCTGGCGGGACTGCAATGGGTCCCGGGGTAACTGGCTTTGGGTACTGCCCAGTGGTCTTGTCTGCGTCATCAACTGGACCCGCAAAAGGTCCTCTCACATCGTATACCGCCTGGGCTGGAGGTGGCGATCCAAACACGGTCGGTGCCGACGCCGCGCCATATACGCCCATCCCAGCACTCCCTGCACCGTAAACAACGGGAGCCGATGCAGCAGCATAAACGGCCTGAGCATACTGCACGGCCACGGCGTTGACGTGTGTAAAACTGGGGCGTGCACCCGCCGTGAGCGGTGTTCCTATCGCCGGTGCTGGTGTTGGTGCAGCTGTGTGGGCGAAGCTCGGGTGTCCTCCCAACACGGGCGGGGCGGCGGGGCCTGTGGGGCCGAACATGGCGGCCGCTAACTGAGCCTGCGCCTGAGCCACTTGTGGAACGCCTGCGACACCCTGGACGCCATCCACGCCTCCCGCGCCGGGCCGCAACTGCACGGCGCTGAGGACACCTCCCATCCGTCCGCCAGCTGTCCTTCTCACCGCTCCAGTCCCGAGCGATGGCGACCGGGCAGGCGGTGGGGATGCCGAACCTGCGGGAGAGGGCGGAGTCGCGCTGGATCCCTTCGCTGGGGACCCTGACTTGGACAGTGAGCGGGCGGGAGAACCAGGTAGCGCCGCCGGTGTCATTTTCGGGCTGGTAGGAGGCGAAAGCGTTCCAGCCGGGGCGGTTGCCACACGTGATAATCGACGTGCGGCCTTTGATGTCGGGGACGGATCCCGTGTGAACGGGTTTGAAATGCCCGAGGGGAGAGTGATGCCAAAGAATGAGCGTTGGGGTGATGGCTCGCGCGACGGCGGGCCTGTGGCCGGGGTGGTTGTGGATGTTGGGGGACTCGTGGTGGTAGACGTCGGCGGTGTGGGTGGGGTCGTGGAAGCCGCAGGCGGAGTGTGAGTGGGATCATGCGCTGTAGGAGCTGGATGGGTTGTAGGTTAGAGAGTGGTCAAAAAAGCACACCCGGGGTCGAAACCCACTTTTGCCTTCATCCTCTGCCGCCTTGGCAACCTCAGTCTCCCCCTTCTCCCCCTTCTCCCCCTTCTCCCCCTTCTCCCCCTTCTCCCCCTTCTCCCCCTTCTCCCCTTTCTCCCCACTCGCACCATCTCCAACAACAAGCCTTGCCATCTCCGCTAACCCCATGCTGTCCTCGATGCCCAAGCTTCCCAAACTCAGCGACCCGAGGTCCAGCGTGCCGAGGTTTAGAGACCCCAGGGTAAGGGAACCTAAGGGAGCGAGGACCGGGAGTGGGGCTGGCGGTGTTCGTGTAAAAGGAGGGACAGTGGGGTACGAAGAGTAATGGGTGTAAGCAACCAACCAAAGAACCACAACAACAACGGGTGAACGTACTAGAGCCAGAACTCTCCCCCGACGCCCGATCCCTACTCCCCGACCGTCTGATACTGCCACCCCATAATCCTCTTCCCTCCTTCTCCTTCCCCCCCTCCTCACCAGCCGCAGTACTCGGGGTCGACGCAGTACTAACCCCACCAGCGCTCTCCTCCCTCTTCCGCCTCCCCAGGCCTGCAAACACCCGATCGAAGAACCCCTGCGCTGCGGTCGGAATCGTGCTTTGTCTCCTCGTCTCCTTATCGTCCTTCCCACTTCCCTCTTTTGCGCCCTCTTTCGCACCAGCCTCAGCCGACCCCCGCCTGGACTCCCCGCCCCCACCGACTGAGGGAACAGACGTGGCTGTCCCGCTCGACAAGCCCGATGGCGCGGCTGAGGGGGATGGGGATGTAACGGTGGGTGAGGATGCGTCGGCATCTGCAGTGGCGGGTGCGGGTGCGGTGGCGGGGGTTGATGTGTGTGGTGGCGGGTGCGATGTGGGGATGGGTGTGGGGCCAAGCGAAGGTGATCGAGTCTACGCCACAAAACCACATCCTGGTAAGACATGGCGCCACGATGGCATGACGACGACGTGACGTACCTGCGCGCTCGACAATGCACCTCCGATCACCGTCGGGGTAAGCATGGGCGTCATCATCCCCGTCGCCCCTCCCACTCCTGCTCCCCCACCACTTGCCACACTCGTCGCCGGCGACAATAGTCCCCCACCACCGCTCGCCACACTCGCAGCGGGCGAAAGGAGCCCGCCGCTCGGTGATGTTCCGTCAGCCGGTGAGAACATTGACCGCGACAACGACCTCCTTGAAGGCGTTGAGGGGGATGCAGGCTTGCGATCCCGGCGGGTGGGGGACGTGGTCGAGGGCGAGGGCGAGGGGAGTTTCTTTCCCTGCCCTCCTCCTCCCGCCGTGGGGGTGGGCGTTGTCGCCGTCACCCCCCCCCCTGGCGCACTGCTCGTCGTGCTCGGCGCCGGGCTGGGGGCCTTGTGCTTTTCCTTCTTTCCCTTTCCACCCAGCGGCGCAAAGGACGCAAACATGGTCGAGGCGCGGTATGGGGACCGTCCCCGCTCGAACATGCCCGTGGACCCGCGTGAGTTGTTGAGTGAGTCGTTCAGGGACGTGGGCGTGGATGTGGATGTGGTGGAGGCCATGGATTCGGAGGATCGTTTGCGGTTCAGGGTTGTGAGGAGGGATGCGAAGAGGGTTGGTTTTGCGCTGGTGGTTGTCGTTGTGGTGGAGGGGGCGATCGACGCCGCCCCCGAAGGAGCAGCACTCGGTGTAGGCGTGGGCGCGGGTGGGGGTCTCGCCAACTCATCCTCGTCGTCCTCGTCCTCCCCCGCCACGGCAGGTGCGGCGTGGTGGTCCATCTGGGCCAACGCCACGGCCGCGATTGTGGATAGCGGGAGGGGCATCATCCGGGGTGCTCCAGGTGTGCCTGGTGTGCCGGGTGTGCCGACCGAGGGTGTGGATGGTGAGGGTGTTGACGTGAGTGAGGCAAACGTTGACGCCGTGTATGTCGATACCGGTCTGCCACCACCGCCGTACGCCGACGGTGGGCGCGACGCGGGCGGAGGGAAGTGTACTTGCACTTGTGCGACGCTGGGCGTGATTGTGGAAGCCGACGACACTGACGTGAGTGATTGTGTCGACAGGAAGGAAGCTGATGACGAGCGAATCGATGCCGACCGGCGGGGTACGTCGGGCGGGGTTGGGGAGTGTGGGAGTTGGGGGGGTTGGAAAGGTTGTGGGGTCGGCGTTGGTGCAGAGGGAGTCGGGGAAGGTGAGTGTGTGTGTGAGTGGGAAGGGTGCTGGTGCTGGTGTGGGTACGTGACGTTTGAAAGCGGCGACGCCGACCCCGCCGTGGCGCCCATCACGCGGGGAAGAGGCTGGGACGGCGTTGAGAGGGAGCGGAGGTGTTTTGACGGGCGGCGGTCGAGCGAGACTGTTCCGTCCGCTCCCGTTCCTGGACCCGGGTGCGATTGGAGCAGGTTCCCGGAGAAGGAGGTCGTGGAGGAACGGAGGTTGGTGTGGGATTTCTTGTGTGACATGGAGCGGTCCCTGTCTCTGTCTCCTCTGTCGCCGCTTGCTGCTCTCCTTCCCATAGTGCCACCACCTCCACCACCTCCACCACCATCACTCCGCAATGACTCCCTGCTAACCTGGGGCCTGGGTCCACCCACCCTGCTCCCACCACCCGCCTGGCTGCTGGTACTCTTACTCCTCGCATGGGGAGCAACGACGGCTTCGGGCTGGGACAGCGGGGTGCCGGCAAAGGGCACGCCGGGGACGAATTGGTAGGATGTGGAGGCAGTGCTGATTCGGCGGGATGCGAGTTCTTCAGCCGACGGTCCACTTGCAGCTGATCCACCGGCCCCAGCACTCGATCCACTTCCGACTCCACGTGACCGCGACCGCGACGTGCCGTTGCCGCGGGGTGATTGTGTGCGTAGTGTGCTCATCTGACTGTGCTGTGTGCCGCGTGTTTCTCAAATGGCCCTTCCCTTTTCTCCGTCCGCCTGCCCCGTGATGCGAACTCCGACCTTCTGTCCCCCTATGATTCCCCGCCCTCCGGTTCCTTTCCTTCTCTCTCTCTCTCAATCTGCTCCAATCTTGTTTCCTTTTCTCCTTCTTTCCGCGGCGTCCTCGTCGTTGCCTTCCTGCTTCCTTCGTTGGCTTTCTTCCGCGTGGCGCAGAGTCAGCCCGCGGCCCAGCCCTGATTGGGTAATAACCTGTCAACGTCGTTCCGTGATGTAATCGTGCTCGTCTATCATTCGTAACTGCTTTGTAGAGTACGCGTGTATGTTGACCAACCCTCCAATGCATCAAATCTGTTCGTGGTGACGTCTCAAGGTGTCGCCCGATCACCCATCGAATTTTTGTCTCCCCTTGAATAACCCACACACCCTATCATTCCCCCTTTCACCCTACTTATTCTACATTCTAATCGCCCCCCAAACGTTCACACTCCCCCGCTAAATCAAACTTTCTCCGCCCTCCCAGCCCCCAAACAAAACACCACACCAGCGCCACCTGCCGCCACAACGCAAAGACCCGCTCGCGACGCCAACAACAGATGCGATCGGGTGCATAATCGAGACGGACAATCAAACTCCACCTTCCATATATGGAAACGCCGAACCAAGCCACTTCGCTGTCCCTGACTCCGGGGTTTTTTGCCCACGCACAGACACCGCACCTCGCCTTTTTCTGCTGGACACATCCACGGTCAGCCACTCGTCTTACCCTCTGCCCTCTCTACTCCCCCGTGGTGTTGGGATGCGACGACGTCACAGCGCGTCAGAGTCCCATTCCCAGGTGCCAAGAAAATACCGCTCCCCTGAGACCGATACCTTCTTCGCCTTTCCGTCCGACTGCCCGACAGTGACGATGCTGGATGTCATGGCTTTTCTTCAGTGGTCCGCGGAGTGGTGGAATTATAGGCTGGGGCAACCGGCGACTTTCGTACCGAAATCGGAAGTGTGGCTTGGGGACAGTGCCGGAGGGCCAATGGGCACTCCGTCCCATGACTCACCCATCGTCCATCCCAACCACCTCTCGTCCTCGTTTATTCTCTGCTCGCAAAATCCGGGCATCCTGCCTGTAGTTTCCCCTATGGTGGGATGGTGGGATGGGTCCTCCCCCCTGACAGTTGTACTTTTTTACCTTTTCTTGACCCCGCTGACAAAATAAGCCGTCGAATGACCATTGCGTCGTTGTTCAGTTTCAAGGAGGGGATGGTGGTATAGTATGGTATAGCGGTGAACCAGTGTGCTCGCCAAACTAAAAAAAACGTTAAGTTTGTGCACCGTGCCGTCCTTTTTTTTTTGTGTTGTCACTTCGTATGGCGCCGTGTATTCGAAACGTGTCGCGACGATAAAGCAATGGGTTCTTGGTTTTGTCCTGACCCACAGGGGTCTGCCTGTCCCGCGAGCCTTACGTGTCAAGAACGGACGCGCTGCCATTGAATTTGCTGGTATGCAGTGACGTTAGTTCATGTACTTGCCTCCTAGTGGGACACCTGGCAGCCGCCCAACCACCGAGCGGGACACCAGCAGGGTGGCGGAAGTGTTTTTCTCGGCATACACCTGGTACAAGTCGACGCAAGTTGTGAAATTTGTGCGTTGGTAATACTCAACTAATACTTTCAATTCTCAACCCCTGACTTGCACGTCGTTAGTCTTGAGCTCGAAACCTGTCGGGACGGTCAAGGGACTATACATCCTTTCAAAATGATCTCTCTTTTTCTTATTTTAGTGCAGACAAACTCTCTCCCGCCCCCTGACGCGACGACAAAAGTAGTCCAATTTTTTTTTTTGCTGGCTTTGATGGGTACACGCTCACTGTGTTGCTCTTCCACTGCTGACAAAAATGTATCAGGAGAGTGGGCCTATAAAAGAGGCTTTATTACTTTGCACTTTGCACTGTTACCTTTGACGTAAATTTATCCTACTGGTAGAACCCTCTTAAGGTAAGTAGCCAAACCCATTTTGTACACAAGCTCATGGATCGGGAAGATAACTTCATTGGCACGATCGCACGACTCTCGTCACCACTGCTATCCGCCACAAGCTGACTGACCCAACACTCCTACGACAACCGAAAATCTTTTTACTGCTTGTTTGTCATGTCTCTAACTACCGCGTGCGTACTGCGTGGGTTGAGGGTCGAGAATTTCTGCGCGATGTTGTGTCACCGGCACTGCTATACGCCACGTACCACCAGACCCACCACCCGTCGCAACGATTACAACAATGCCTGCTATTTTATCCCGGCCTTGACAGGCATGCGCGTACTGCGTGGGCCAAAGGTTGAGAATGTAAAGGCATACTGTCGTTATTTCGCACGTAACTGCTGCCCTCGATCATAAAAGGCACGTCAGATTTATTCTTCTCATTTACTAAAAAAGCCTTCGGGATCGTGATTTGCGAATCAAGTATACAAATCAATTGTTGTCGTACATTCCAATCTCTCGCACAGACCATTTCTTGTGCAACTGTCTTGTCCTCCGCTTTATGCAAGAGATCAGCAAGCTTTAGCGTGCTCTTGACATTCTGTGGTCTTGCAAGATTGTCCGTACGTGCATTGTAAAAGGCCCGGAAGTGCTGCTCTCGTCCAACACGATTTTGAGGACAATCTGGATCTTCTTCGGACTCAGCAAACCACACGGCGATTCTGACAAGAGCTAAGTTGAATTCGTGAAAATCAAATATCAAGTCCGGGTCTGGGTTAGGGGCTTGATGTTGTGTGATGTTGTGTGAGGACTTGGCGAAGAAAAAAAGACATATTCGTTTGTTGGTGGTGTGAGAGGGGGTGTTAAGTACAAGGATATGTATGTGAGAGAAGTAGAGCAATAAGATATGTACCAGATCGTGTCGCTGAGGCCAACTCCAGAATCAAACATTTTCTGCCTTTTAATGTACCAAAGGGTTAGGGTACAGCCACCTTGTTGTGGCACAGCTACCATGACCTGGGTGGTCAACTGAGACCAACGTGGTGTAGGGGAAAGACCAAGATATGTGACAATTCAATATCAAATACAATCTATTACAAGTAATCATAGTCTTTTGTGAAAGAAACAGAAACATTCTTCCTCAACGCTTTATTCACAGATTAGACCCACGCAAGGTCAGCTCTGAGGTTCACAAAAGAACAAAGTTGGCTTCGGCAATGTGACAAATAAGAATAATGCAAGATTTGAAAGATAGAGTGGAATAAACTTGCAAAATAAATTGGAGCCTTTTGCATTGCTGTGCTTGTACAGTACACTGCAAAATTCCCTTTGCAATGCCATGACTTTTGTGTACCTTCTTCCGTGCAGTAAAAATGGAACATCATTTTTTTTCTGAGGTGGTTTGATACAAATGATGGATGCACAAACTCTTCAGCTGAGTGCGCTTCCAGTAGTTGATGATGACGAAATATTGGAATGGCTCAACAATTCAATACCCGAATCGTTCTGTAGCTCCCTCATTCAATTGTGAACACTTTTACAACGTGAACGGTCTGATGCTCTCATACCAAGAAATGCAAGGACGGTTGCTTGTTTAATGGACATTTTGGAGACAAATCACATCAAGACTGTTGTAGGGAAGAGTGAACGGAGCGGTCACCCCATAGGAATATTAGCAGGAGCACCAGGGGTGGGATAAACAAGATTTCTCATTGCGATCGGATGGCTGACCTCTATTCCTGTTGCTATTATGAGCTTTAATAATGAAAACAAACCAACTGACATACATTCTGGGATGGGGCCAGAATGTATCCTCTCTGCAAGACTCCTACATGCTATATTTGTTCAACAAAACCAGCTGTTGAACCATTTGCTTGTGACCTGCAATTGTTTTGGCGAACAAAAAAACTATCTTTTCAAGCTTGTGTGACACTGGCATTGCGTTTTGCACCACATCAGTCCCTTATTCTGGCAATAGACAAGTTCAATGTCTTGGCAAAATGGAATCCAGATGGGCGGTTCCTTTCAGCCATAACGTGTGCAATCAGGTCAGTCATGTGCAAACCACCTGTTGGTGCAACGGTGATGGGTATCATGGCAGGGACAGCTTTTCGAACTCTGACTACGAGCATGTCACAGCAGTTACCCCTGAAGCATTGGGAAGTTTCACTAATACCACGTTTAGAGTGAAGGTATCAGACCGTTCAAGGGTGAGTCTGAGGGATGTTGCTACAGTTCTATCCCATGTGAAAGCAGCCCTCCTGGCATATGAGAAAGGTCTACAAGAAGTTATCATTATGGAAGATGACTGTGTCATTGTAGCCTGTAGGGAATAAGGAAGAGTTCCAGACGTGCATTTCTAAAGTGATAGAAGCTGCATCTGATTGGGATTGGGATGCACTCAATCGTTACCCTTCAGCAATAAAATAATGTGTGCAAACCATTTTGCACACGTTGGAGCAGGTCCACCTGGTAGAGTTGCATTTGTTCAGAATACAGATTTTGTTTGGTGTCACAGTGCAATGTGGTATGTTTTGCGTCGTTCTGGTATGCAAAAGCTTTTGCAGCGATCAGGCGTGCTTGACATTATCACGAGGGGAGCGAACTATGATGGAGCAGACATATTTTTATATAGGCATATGGATACGGTGCTTACCGCTTGGCCCCAGTGCGTTTTCACTGGGATCTTTGAAGACACGAACAGATTTGATGTGGAAAACCAGAAGCTGAATGCATTGAGTGTTCAAGCTCCTGAGCGCTTTTGGAAAGAGATCAGTTGAAGGCGAGCAAAGGCACTTGAGATGCTGCATTTGCAGCGGAGTCACTGCTAGAGCATGTGACTATTTGGCGGCAAATGGTAAGCACGGATGCAATCGGGTCGGCGCTTGTTCTTGGACCAAACCATAGTTACCAATCTCATAGAACCAGTTTTGCTTGCTCGACATATTGACGACGTTGCAATCCATGCAGATCCTGATTTTGATGCGTACCTTGTCACGCCTGAACAATCGGAACAATCTGGTGATCCTCGGATCGTAGTGCAACCAAGATCTGCTTAACGTCTCCCGTATGTGGTAACCCGCAAAGGTGCTAGTGTGTTCCTATCAGGTCGCGAGAGACCACAAATCATTTTTCATCAATCTTGAGCGACATCACTACTTTGTAATTTGGGTCTTCTACAATTTGGAAATAAGCAAAAGGTTCAGTACCGCCAGTTGGAACCATCCGTCGTCGAAGTATTGATTACAGCACCATTCACAGAAATGAAGGAAGCTATTGCCTAGAAGCAAGGGCCAGGGCATGAAGTTCCAAAACTTCACGATAAGACAAAATCCTTGGGTTCCATTCCAAATTTGTAGAACAATGAAGAAACTGAAGAGAAGACGTTTAGTTCCACCTTCAGCTTTTCACAACCATATTGGAACCAGTCCGTGTCGACATAGCTCCATTGGCCCTCGAAGGAAGGATTGAATGGGGGCTGTTGTGAGACAACGATCTCCTGAGGCGCAAAGACGAACCTATGGGTATGTAGTAGTGTAAGCAAATGGCACCGTTTACCAGAATACGAACTGATTTGCCTCACCGTCTCAACAGCGTCTCTACATTAGCCAGCGGATACCCTAGACGCGATGTGCGCATAATATTCCCGGTGTACCGACATTAGACAAATTTGGACAATCGGTTCTTTTATGATCCAGGACTAGCTTGGGGTCTAACACTAATCGGATCGCAGCGCCACCTCACTGTGGCAACGCCCTGGGGAAGGAGCGGTACCGAGAATGGTTGTTAGTTTGTAGATACCGGGCTGTCCTTAGGAACTTTCAGTTTCAAAGTAACTTGAGGGCTGCTTTATATATACTGTTACGACGGCCATGAAGGGACTGTACCTTGTTTGGTCTTGGCCCGTCGCGGCACGCTTATCATGTGTGGCAAACGTGTCAAGGACATATGGGCGTGACGTCGATCTTTGCTGTCGCGTCAGTACTGCCGTTATCTGTCACCAGCCGCCTTACCCAGCTCCCGACACAAAAACTGAACAAGCCTTTATCTTTTTGTCATGACTCGAATTGGCACGCGTGTACCGCGTGGCTTGTGGGTCACGAGTCGACCTCGTTTGTTGTCAGCTCGTATTCCATCTTTTAATAAACGTGTGGACGTACGAAAGTGTAACTATTTTCTCTGCGCTGCGCCATTTGGGATGATGCACCAGTGCCATTGCAGAGTTATCTCAAGTCAAAACGCCCGGCAAGTGTCTTTGCTAAAATCAGAACACTCCAGCCCGGCAAGCTCTAAAACATGAGTCGTTGTGGTTTTCAGGGGCGTTTGCCGCCTTCTTTGGGTGCTAGGATGGAGTGACGTCAGTCGATGACTTGGCACCCAGCGTGAGTCAATAGATATGGGAATACACTGGAACACTAAGCGCAGACTGTGGGGATACTTGTCTTGGCATGGACATGCTGCGGTACGTGGGGATTGCAAATACTTGTGTGGGAGCTATGTATGGGCCTTGCAAGACATCTGATTTGAAAAATGGCGATCCATTTCGCCTTTTGGGCACAGCTAGCTCTGCCACCTGCCGGGTCACCCAGCACCCGTCGTCATCATGTCCACAAAAGTCCGTGATGTTTTGTCTGTCTGACTTCGAACACCTCTTGGTCACATTCCGCAATATTATTTGTCTGCCCTGTGCTACCCTTTTTGCCTCACGCTGACGATGTTTAATGCCCTTTCTTGTGTTTGGTGTGGGGGATACAACAAGATGGGGTAACTGGCAACTTTCCACCGTAATGGAGTGAGCGCTGGAGGGGCAAATCCGTCCCTTGACTCAACCATTTCAGTACCATCTCGACATCTCTCGTTTATTTGCGGCTCGCAAAATTGGTGCATTCGGTCAGGTAGCTTTCCCATTGGTGGGATGAGACGACCTCAGTCTTCGCGCCTGAGGGTTTTTTTTTCGCCTTACGAAATGGGCCATTGACCAACATGCACGCCATCGTGGTTGAGTCTCTAAAGATGGAACGGTTGTAGTGCGTAGGCTAGTAACATCTGCGAAAGAAAATTCGTGTTACACCTTTTTTTGTGGTGCTCTCATTATCTTATCCACCATCCTATCCTACCCCGTCGTGACACCTCTGGCAACTCGCGACGGTCAAAGGATACGAACTTGGTTCTGTCTTGACCCATGGGGCTCGCGTCTCCTGGGTGGCCTCTTGGGTCGTGAAGAGAGCTCGTGCTTCCTCCATCTTTACGTCTTGCTATCGTCCACCTTCCACCTGAACTGACCCACCACTGTCGCCAAAATCTCAAGAGGCTTCGTTTGTTTGTCCCGGTTTTAATGGACACGTATTTACTGCGTGACTCACGGGTCGCGAAGGGTTGTGCCTCCGAAGTCGTTGTCGCGTCACTGCTACACACCGCGACCAACCACCAGACCCACCACCCGTGATGACGACAAAAAGAGTCTTGGTCACTTTGTCATTGCTCCATTTAGCACGCGGGTACTGTGTGGGCCGAGGGTCGAGAATAAACGGTTCAACTTTTGCTGTCACGTCGCTGCTACCCTCCACCTAGTCTGCATGTCTTCCCCATATCAAACGCATGACCGTACTTAGTGAACGCGCCATCTTTTACCTGCACTGTGCCATTACTATAAAGTTAGGTAGTGTTGCCATGGCAGAACCATAAAGAACTTCTGGCGGGTGCCTGTACCAAAACACACAACACTCCACCCAAAAATTACTCCAAATTGAATATTGCTGTAGTCGCATGGCGTTCTAGAGCCGTTTGCCGCCCTTTTTGTGTGCTGGACTGCAGTGACGTTAGCTCACATGTTGCATCACCGATGCCTTTCTCTCATCTGTCGTACTTTCACCTGTCAGACACATGTCTCAGCATATTTGAAATTGAATTTAATTTGTCTGCTCTGTATTAATGTTAGAGAATTGCGTCATGCCGCCCGTTGCAGAACTTTTAATACGCCATCTGGTGGGTGCTTGTGCCTGTGACACAAATCTCCAGCCACAAAAGCTCCAAAATGACACTTATTGTTTCAAGGGGCTTTTGCTGCTTCCTTTTGCATGCTGGGATGTAGAGACGTCAGTTTATGACTTTATGTACTTGAAACCCACCTTGACACTCAAACGTGAGTGGGACAATGCCACGGTACAGAATGAGGTGGTGTTGCATCGCGAAATCTCCCAATGATGTTAATGAATCTGGTGCTTGTGCCGAAGTTGCTACTCTTCAATAACGCTTGGTCAACCCACGCTTGTGCAAAAAGCAGTGGGTCGGTGCTTTGACGCGTTTTTTGCCGTGTTTTCAGGTGGTCCACGACAACTGCGAGACCGTGCAACGTTTGGTCTTGACCCACTTTGCGTACACTCTGGTGTCTGTGGCGGAAGTAAAATTGGAATCAGAATTTGGGTTGAGGCGGTGACTACCCAGAACCCAGATCCTTCTGCCGCCTGTCCTCTGATATAGAGCTCCTATCCCATCTGTCGTTCTCCACCTGCCTGGTGCGCAATTAATTTTCAAATCTATTTATTTATTATTTATTTACCTGCAATGTATTACGCTCTGGAACAAGCCAGTGTTATGTCGCAGAAAGTGTTTGGACACGTCCAGTTGACGTCAGGCCATCTTGACATATGACGCGCTGATAAAGGGAGTGTGAAACATTTCTACACCTGTACGGGTGCGCGTACACTGCATGGTAACTGGTTGAGAACTTGTCTGACTCCTGAGTCCACCTACGGTCACTTTATGCCATCTGACCCAACACCGTGACGAAGACCTGCACGAAAATCACAAATTCTTTATCTTGACAGATACAGGAACATGTGTGTCACATGGCAAGTATGTCAAGAAAATCATTTCCAATTATCGTCAGGACTTTGCTTGTCATACCAACGTGTCACGCTCTGGAATCTGTGATTGCGACGGCCGGCGCTATGCCGGCAAATCGCACCAGAGAGGATTAGATTTGTTAAGTGTCCAGATACTTTTGAGTTCGGAACTGGTAGTAACTACCACGGTTTGCTGTGAAAACCTGTGAACGCAAAGTAATGTGGTGCAGTATGCATTCAGTCGTGTGACTTGTGCAACCAAGAGTACCCTACTACCGGTGCTGTTTCGTGGACCTGCCACCCGTTGCGACGACAGTTACATCATGCTTCATTTTACTTCGTCCCAGCAGGTTGTGTCGCCACTACTAATGGGTTGACAAACGACAAGCCTCGACAAGTCACACGCGAAATTTCATTACAACTTTGAATGCGATACGCTTCTGTCCTAGCGTCAGAGCTTACTCGACGTTGCTCGCCGCGCCTTTTTTGTCTGTAATGTCATGCGATATACTGGGATAATGTACATTTGCACTGCAGAAGGGAAATCGTCGAGCTCTATGCACTCTCGGCTGCTCCTCTTCTTTGAAGTTTGACCTGTGATCGGCAATTCAGAAGATATTTTATCGAACATTACCATATATTAAAACGGAATATGTTGTAAATTTTTGAATCGGATATCAGCTCACACAGACGAATTACTCCCACAGCACCCCGACACCGCATCCTTTCTCACCCTTCCCCATCACTTCGCCCCCAGCTCACCACCCCACCCACATCAAACCTCAAAGCCCCCTCCCGAAATAATAGGCCGTCTCCTCCCTTTTCGGCAAACTACCCGGCTTCATGCCGTACCTTCCCTGTGCGGGGTACACTTTTCCCGAGCGCATTCCGTATTTAGCAGTCGAACCGGACGACGGGCGGGAAGGGAGGTGTGGAGGCGGGATGGAGTGGGGGGAGCGGCCGAATGGGAAGCTAGGGGGAAGAATGAGGGCGTGAGGGGTGATACAAGAGCGAGGAGGAAGGGAAAGGGGAATGGAAGGGATGGAGGGGAACGTACGCTCCGAACCAAGCCATGCGGAAATGGAGGACGGCGGTGCCAAGGCCGATTATTGTGAGGGCGTGTGCAAGGCCCAGAGTTAGGTGGATTAGTATGATGAGCCATCTGGTGTGGAGATGAAAGGACCAGGGTGTTAGAGGTTATTTTGGGCACGTTCGGAAGATGCTGTAGTTCGACGACAGTACGACTCTCACCCTGCCAAGAGAAACCACACGACGTTCGCGACCACCGTATAAGGATGGCTGAAATTCTGGACAAACGTCGCCGGTGTCTCGTTGACCTTGATTTCGTACCCGATGGGCATGAGGGCAAAACTGTTCCCAACCAAGGTACGGTTCAAAACGTGTATATTTTGTTGGAGCGGAGAAATGGGGGAGGAGAGGAGACTCACGTGGCAAATCTGGCGGCTTGGAGAGTGTAGGGGAGACAGACGAGTGTGGCCGCGAGGGCTAGGGTGCCCTGTGAACGCGAATGCGGGTTTGAGTTGAAGTGGTGGACGAGTTGGAGAAAGCTTCCGAACCAACCAAGATGTACGCCAGAAACACGATCCATCCGCCCGTTACGATCCATACTACTGTCGAGAGCGTCCTCCACGCGTCCTGTTGCTGGAGTGCGAGCCTTGGTTGGGAATCAAGTATATACAAGTAACGACCCTCAACATTTTCGTCCAGAGAAAACCACGCGGGGAAACGACTCACAAGTACTCGACATAGTACCTCGTCCACGTCCAAAACCCACCAACTGACGTCTCCTCTCGCCGACGCGCCGCGTACTTCTCGTAGGATGCGAGGATGTTGCTGCTTTTCACGGACCCGTTCGAGCGACTTATTGACGGCACCGCGAGCGAATCGTTCGGGAGGAGCGGCTTGGAGGTCATCCGTTGTGCGGTGGATCCGTTGAGCGAGGATTCGATTGAATTGGGGGAGAAGAAAGTAGAAATGGAAGCAGTTTAGAAGCAGTCGGAGGTGTCGGAAGTATATTCATATTCCGAGCAGTATACTACCACTGTTCTACATATAAGTTGAATGTTTGGACTTGAAATCGTCCAAAGGGTGTTCACTGAGTTAGGAACGCTTGAGAATCGAATTTCCGAGGCAGAGCGCAAGCGCAGGTCGGGAGCGGCGATATGTTCATTTGGACGAGAAACAGGTGGCATTCGATGACTACAGACCAAGTAACAAAGGACAGGATAACTTCTTACCGAAAGATACTTGAATGGGTTGGATTGGAATGCCCAGAGCTGTGAATGTCGACAAACGTGAGTCTCAGTGTCGAGGTGTAATGTTCGACTTTGGCGCGCACCGCACAGGGTACCCGTAGAAGGAAGAATTGTACGATAAAATGCACGCGGTCGAGTAAACGACGCAGTGTTTTACTTTGCGAGTCATCAAAACAATGTGCCACATGCTACCTGCCACAAGAACGCAAAACGCCAGACGAAGATGCAGCAGGGCTGACCTGTTTGAGAAAAGCGAAGTAATAGTTGCCACGAATTAAGTACATAGAGAGGTCGAAGTGTCTAAGGCCAAAAGCTGCGTTCCGCAAACTAATCAAGGATAGCCCCATCCGACACCAAAGACAAACAGCTAGCCATGAAACTATCACCCGCCCCTGTAACGTAGCAAGATGGAAAGCTATCTCGTCGTAGTAGGTTTCGCGCCAGGAAAAGCGCAAATAATTGCAACGGCACGAGTGTTGTTTTGGTCCGCGACCTACCACCCCGGCTTGCTTGCGACCATGGCGGGACAGCCCCGCTTCGGTGGCTCCCTACTGGTCGTCTATAAAAGCGTGATGGCGACTCGCACGACATTAATCGACTGGTTGCGTCGGGCTCGGACGGACTTCAGCGAAGAAATAGCAGCAAATACAGAATGGTCTCGAATCTACCCATGATGACCCGCGCAATACTCCTCGCCATCACTGCTTTCATTGCGCTCTTTGCACAGGCGCAGGCGCTGGTGAGTTTTGTGGCCTGACCACCCTGTTCCTCCACCAAATCGACATTCATATCTTCCCGACGACCGTGCGTGCGACGTGGTACCTGCAGGCCACTTGCAGGACAAACGCCGACTGTAAGACAGCGGGTGCTTCATGCTGGGTGTGGTAACGCGAGGTACGATGAGCTCGGCTTGTTGATTCTCCACACCGCCTATCAACTCCACCAATCGAACCGCTCACGCCCGTCCCGCTATCGCCTTCGAATAGAGTAACTTCATGTGGCGCGTCGTGGACCGCCGCGTGTAGTGGAGTCGCCGTGCAAGCTGGAACGGTGTGAGGGGGCTCGCTCAGGGACTTGACACGTGATCTGTGGGCATGGCCATCGACTGCCACACTCCGAATCCATCTGTGGCCTAGCGTAAAACTAGATTTAACCGATTTATAAACGCTGTAGTTCTTCATCAACAAGCTGGTCTTCGTACACTCGTCTCTCGCTCTGCTCTGCTCTTGCTCCGCTCGCTTCCCAGGTCATTTGGTTTGACCTCTCGGCTCTCTTGCTCTGCTCTGCCCTTGCTCCGCCTATATCTCGCTCGCCCTCCACGCGCCCTCGCACCAGCTCAACCACCCTCGCCTGGCTCCCTCCACAACGGAGTGAGTGACCCACGATATTACTTGTCCTCATCCAATCAAGAACTAATTCTGGAACATCTGTCGCTCTTGCACGCAAACCAAAACCTTAGAGGAACCGCAACGTAAGTCATTCCCTACTTTCGCAGCCTCCTCCTCAACCCTCTCACCTCACCCCGTCCCCCCTCGCACCCCTCTAGATGGACACCCGCCCCACCCCGCCCCCAACGGCGGCCCCACCCACAGGCCCCACCTGCATATCCCCACCGACTGCATCTCAGGCAGCATGTGCTTCTCGTGCGGAGGAGGTAACTTCTGCGGGTCGACGTGGGACGACGCCTGTGGATATGACGGGCCTATGGGTGCCGGCGGTGCC
Organism: Gonapodya prolifera JEL478; assembly: GCA_001574975.1. Lineage (NCBI taxonomy): Eukaryota > Fungi > Monoblepharomycota > Monoblepharidomycetes > Monoblepharidales > Gonapodyaceae > Gonapodya > Gonapodya prolifera. The sequence goes on from KQ965778.1 coordinate 151,928, forward strand.
AATGGAACTGTCGGTGGCGCGGGAAGTGGCTCAAACAGCACGGCGAGGTGACCGGTAGCAACGTCCACAGCGACGTCTGCGCTGAATGGCACCAACGGAACGGCAACCGTGTCTCGTGTCTCGGGCATCCGGCGCGCTTAGCTCCGCGACCGCGACTGGGATCTCATCGGCTACTGCCACCAGCTGCGGGGCCGTGACGGCGTCGGTGTCGTCTCTACTGCCACTGGAACGGCGGCGGCGGCGGCAGGTGCGTCGGGGACGCCGAGACCTGGTGCCGCTGGTGGGAAGGTGGGGTCGCGTGGAGTGGGTGTGGTGTTGGCGGTGGTGTAGATGAGAGATTGGGGAGGGTGTAGGCGGAGGGCACTGGTTGGATCCAGTTTTGATGTGTGATATTTATTCGCAGTGCGTTGGATTATGGCATAATTATTGCGATACCTTAGCAGCCAAAAGTTGAAACAAAAGCATTGCATGTGATGCAATTGTAGAAGTACGAATCCACTCAGGAGCCAACTCTTCGAAAACTTCTGTTGCTCTTGCATGGAGTTCAATATGCCCCTAACGTGAGCCATCCGAAGTACACCTTGTGGATCTAACTTGAACGCTCTCTCACCGCCTGCGGACATCGTGCACTCCTACAGGTGTGGCACCAAACGGGTCACACCAGATCGGGCTGGCCAAAATAAACTGGTCAGCGTACTGCACACAAGAGCAAATGTCAAGTATCATTATACCTGTTGGAGAACCTGCAAGGTTGGAACGAACTTTTCTCGGTAGAGATGGCGGGACGAGGCTATTGCTTGATCAAGTTCCACGTCTTTAGCACAACTGACATCACGCTGACGTAATTCCAAATAGCTTGCACGTGGCAAAAACAATGTTGAAATGTGGCGTCCACTATGCATTCTGGAAATCCATTCTGACCGTTAATTTTACACTGCGATATGCAGATGACCTACGACTCTCGCCATTTCCAAAATATGGAGTGAACGTGCACAAACAAGGGCGAGTACAAAGGCCAAGTTCCCGGTCGTTGCTCCATGGTGTGCGTCTTTGACTGCACCCATGTACCCCGCAAAAAGATGACATCGAGTTCGCGAAGTCTCCCACACCAGATCAGGCTGGTCGAAAGGTGCTGGCCTAGGTGCACGCAAGGGAGCACCTCAAGTATTGTTCCGTACTTTTTTCGTTACCCCGCAGAGACGTTTTTAGCGCAACTGAAACTATCCAAAAAGCTTACACATGGCAAAACAATAAATCGGAATGTGCCATCCACGCTGGTCGACGTCTCATTCTGACCACTTTTGCACAGCGAGGCAGATGTAGACGCTCCCACGTCCCAAATATGGACTGAACGTGGAAAAGCAAATGCAAGAAACGAGCTGCTCGTCGTTGCTCCATGATGTGCGTCGTCTACACCGTGCAGTGCCACGCAAAGATGACGTCCGGTGCGCTAAGCTCCGACACCAGATCAGGCTGGGCCCAGAAACGTTGGTCGAGGTGCACGCAAGAGGCGCACGTCAAGTATAATTGTATATCTTTTCGCACACCGTACAGGGACGGAGTGAATGTTTCTCAATGGAACGATAGGTGTAACGTGGCACCAACATTGAATCATCAAAATTTCACGTCTTTAGCACAAATGCTATTACCCTTCCGTTACACCAGACGGCTTGCACATGGCAAAAGTAACTAGCCAATCACTCTTGTCGAGGTCCCATTCTGACAATTTTTCCACTGTGATTGCAGATGTAAGACTAACGCCACGGTCAAAATAGGGAGCGTACGTAGTCATACTAGGAAAAGGAGAGAGAGCTTCGCCGTTGCTCATTGGCGTGCGTCGTCGACTACACCGATGTGCCACGCAAGAAGCCATGATATTGAGCCCCTGTTGGGGGCGCCAAAACACTCCCAGAATGACGATAGTCACGCAACATCACGGATAAGTGAAAGACGTAAGACAGGGTCGTGTGCATTGGGGCTGGCCAAAATATGGTGTCAAGGCGCGTGCAAGAGCGCACCTCAAGTATATACCCATCGTGCAGCGTTAATGGAAAACCTGTTCTTGGTGGAGATGATGGGCGTGCCGTTGCACCATGTTTTTCATCAAAGCTCCACGTGTTTACCGCGATGGTATCGCACTGACGCAATTCCAAGCACAGGTTGCACATGGCAATCGTGCTTAAGTGTGACGTCCACGCCTCATTATGTCCAAAATATAGAGTGGCCCGAGACAAACTAGAGCAAGGACAGAGACGGCATAAAATCGTCGATACGTGATGGTGCGTGTCGCCTTGTTACTCCCATGTGCAAACGCAAAAAACAGATGATGTGGGAACCTTGCCACGGGCTCCAAGACACGAGCGCGGCTTCAACAGCACGACGAATAGTCCGGCAACGCCTTTATGCTACAGTTCCACGTCTTTCGTGCATTTGACGTGACGTCAGCTCGCTCGTGGCAAAAACAGTAAATAGTGTTGCAATGTGCCATCCACTCTGAAGGTTCCATACTGACCATTTTTCCACTGCGATTGGAGGTATACGATCCTCGCCACATCCAAAGTATGGAGTGCACGTGGAAAGACAGGGGCAAGGACAGAGCGGTGCAGAGGAGCGTCGTTGCTCCATGGTGAGACGCAAAAAGATGACGTCCGGATGACCTTGTTAGAGGCCCCAGACACCCAACCTCGAGCCCCCCAGCTCACCCATGCCCCCCGCCCTACCATCGATGTCACCAACCTGCTTTTCTCTTCAAACGCGGGCCAACGCATTCTCGATGTCGGCAATTGACTCTTCTGGACCTCACTCAAACACGCTTCAATCATTTTCTCCAGGAGCATTACCATGAAAACGAAATACGAACGGTCGTTAGAGGAGTTAGTCGCTAAACTTCTCTTTCTTTTATAGCTTCAGTAAATAATGGTACTTTTATAGATACGTGCATAATTTCATTTGAATTAGTTTGAACTCTTGGAGTGACGTCTTGAAGAGAGAGGGGGGAGGGAAGTTCCAATCATGGTTACAAGAAGCTTTGGGGGTATCAGCCTGTCGATCGTCCATTGCATTCTGGTTTTTGATCGCACGATTTTCGATCAAACTTGGATGGCGTATCAGTTTCAACAAATAACTGTTGCATCTGAGCGAACTTCCCAACCATATTCACACCACAGCGTCCCCCATGTTCTTCTCGCTTCCCCCGCCAGATGATGGTGCGACGTGGCAACAAATACTTGATCCAGATTTGGAGTTCCACGTCTTTAGCATATCTGACATTACGAAGCGAATTTGGATAAGTAGAGAAAAAGTCGTGCTTCGTTGTTGCTACATGATGTGCGTCTTCGACTACACTTATGCGCCACGCAAAGTGATAAGGTTGAGTCGGAAGATCTTGTCTTCCCTTCGTTCTTCGTTGCATGGGGCTGTACAGGCAACTGATATATCTCTGGTTTCCTTCAAGCCAAAAGTTACCTTTTCAAGTCACAGAACTTTGGGGTGGCGGCATGTCAGGCAGGGCAGACGATGCCACATATGTGGTACGACGCCCAAAGCCTCGCTTTTCAAATGCTTTGTACCACATATATCCCGAATCAGTAGATTTGCTCTTTGATGGAATATCTGCTCAAAGGAAAACTAGAGTGTGTAGCTGGCCGGGGGGTTTTGCATGCAAAGGCCGGTGGTACATGTCGCTCGATTCGGTCTCCCACCGGCTCCTCTTCACGTGTGAGGTATTCGAAACTAGAATACTCGATCGCCTTCACCCAACCACCATATGGCCGCTCCAGAGAGTGTCGCGGTCGTTCAAAAGCAACGTTCAGCGAACGTGCCTGATTCGCTGCCGGGAGGCCTGTCTCAGGACAAAAAAGCCAAGGGACTTGCGCGACATGTTCAATTTCCCGTTAAAGCTCCAGGGATTGCCTTCATGGGACGGTTGCTCGACGAGTTGAATCCAGACTTTGTAGCTTTCGCGGACATGATTGGAACGAAGCCACGGTTGACGGGATTACAAATCGCATCTGCAATCGCGCGAAGTACTTATGGACAGAGTCCGCATGCCATTGCCTTTCTTCATCGGGTGGTTCACAAAAAGGAGTTGAACGATTTTGATAGGGGGATGGATGTCAATAGGGGTACGGAGGTGAGTGCGTTAAAGTGCATTTTGCGAGAAGCTACGATGATAGTTGATATTTCTACCGAAGTCTGATCGATGGGCGCCGACAGAGGACATGCTTCCACCACTAAAGGAAGAGAATCCACTCTTCACAGGGGTGCGGCCCGAGGGCTATTCCCTCTCTCGATCGCCGCGCAGACTCAAGCTTGCTCGGATGTGCCTTCTCGAGTTTGATGGGTCTGGAGCCGCATCAATGTGCATTGATCGAGATGTCTATACAACACTTGATCGCATGTCGATCAGCGAGTGCCTGGTGGACCTCATGTGTCATAGCGGACTTCAAAAGGACATCCTATTACCATCGATTGTGGAATTCGAGGCATCATCAGAACTACGCGTGAACCGTTAACGTCTTGTGTCACGGGTGATTATGGGGTGGCGCTTCTGCGATGATGAATTCTTGACTGACCGGGATACATGTTGGATTTCTGACTGGATACTTGGGACTTGATATGTTATGACTTTGTTCGGCCCTCGTGTCATGTGGGATCAGTGCGATGGTCGTCATTTCATTTCCCCTGCTCATGCCATCGGTACCCTCGTCTTACTGGACGTGGAGTGCAATTTGATGACTGATCCCGTCGCTGCAGCTCAGACCTTCAGGACTTTCCTGTATATTTCTCACTTAAAGAATCATGTTTTCTTTGCCGAAGGGAGTGGGCCTTGCAACTGCAGCTACCGAAGCAATATCAAAACTCTGCATCTTTTAAATGCGCTGTCCGCATTTGTGATTTCGGTCGTGGAAAGGCGGTGTGACTATGAGGAACCCAAACATTAGATCGAACTTGTAGCCACTATTGCCAAGCAACATCCCCTCACTTTAAACGTTCGTTGGAGGCACCTTCCAAAGATATTATATGCGTTGAATCTCAGTCCACGAACCATGGGAGGTGCTGTTACAGATCTCATGTCAACACAGAAGCGAAAGCTTGCAGGGGCCATGAAGAAGCAAGCTGATAAATTACTACAAAGCTCATTCACGCAACCCATCAGTTAACACTTGCTACTGGGGAGAACCACTCGGGATCGGCGAATTTGTGATAATGGGAACTTGCAACTTTTCTGGCTTAGCAATATAGTGTTGATTCATCCCCATGACAATTTATTTGAGCAATACAATGGATGTATTTTGTTCGAGAAGTCACCGTTTCGGCCCAAATAATCCGTCAATTGGGTTTGGTCACCACTTGGTCACGTTTCTTCTTGGTGAGGAAAGATCGGCTCGGATAACAATAATAGAAATCGCGTGCGTCTGGGAACGATGTCGATCGCGACTGCCTTATTCACGTGACACCAACTGTTCCAATTTTGCCTTGGGACCCAAAAGTCACAGCTCAGCTTGCCACGTCAATTTATTTGAAGAAATCTATGTCCTCGGTTCGAGAAGTCATCGCCTTCTGAATAATTTGTTCACGACAGCTTGGGGGGGAAAGATAGGCCCGGATCAATTGGGAATCACATGAGACTGGTCGCAGCCCAAAAATCACCAGCCATCTTCGCAAACGTCGATACGCGGAGGTTGAAACAAACCTATCGAAAGCTGGTTTATGAAGTGTTTGCGTCTTTCGCCTCGCGTTTTCGGGTCTCAATATATTGTAATATATTTGCTAGAATGGTATTCGACTTGCCTTGATTCAAACTGCCGTGACCCACTACACAACCCCACGGAATCTGATTAAGGAAGCATTAGGAATACTCCGAATGCGTTCGACGAATTCGTTGAGTTGGGCGGTGATGGCGGTGATTAAGGGAAAATGGCGGGGAAGGGCCCGACGAACCGTAAAAAATCGAGGAAATACCGGAACGGTTCTCCGAACACTTCTCCTCTTCTAATCTTATAAAAGACCTTCAGTCGAGGAAGATTCCACTCGACAACTTCCAATCACCCCACCACTGCCGCCTGCCACCATGTCGTCGTCCGCCGCCTCCCTCACAACAGCCCCAACGCTCTGTTCTCTCGAGAACCCGACCTTCACCTCCCCCACATGGATCGCAATCAACTACATCGTCTTTCTCCTCGTCATCTATGTAATCACCCGCCTGTCCGCCGTCTTCCTTAAACGTATCGACCCAAAACGATGGGCAACGTTCTCGGAGGAAATGAGAGTCAATGTCATCTCCTATGTTGTGGAGGTGAGTCTGCCCGTTTGTGCCTGACCTACCGTGATATGTCTGGAGCTTATCGGACTGCTTCTTCAAGATCATCCTCACCACCGCCGCGCTCGGGTGCCAACTTGCCGTCATACGGATGCTTGACCCCAACTACCAGTACAACCTGTCCGAGTTCCAAATCGCCCGAACAGCCGTCAACCTCGTGTGCCTTTTGTACACCTCGGAGCTCCTTTTCAGACGCAAACTACGCTTGACTTTGGTGGGTAGACTGCCATCAACTTTTGTTGAAAGCTTCCCCCCTCACCCCCCCCCCCCCCCCCCCCCCCCCCCCCCCCGCCCCCCTTGTCCGACATGTTTCCCACCGATTATAGATTACCCATCACGTCGTGACGGTCGGCATCGCCATCATGCTCGTCGTCGCTTTCGAAAACACGTTCGACCTGCACGTGACCCGCATCGGCCTCGCGTTCATGTTCCAGGCCACGCTCGAGCAGGCCACGTTCCTCGGCCTTCTCTTTTGTACGTCCATCACTCGTTGCAGCGCTTTTACGTTCGTCATAGCTGACTGATCCCCCGGCACCCTAAAGACCGCTACCGTCCCAACACCCAGCTGACCTACATGACCCTCCTCATCGGTGCCATTGTGCCCATGCTGCTCAAACTGGTCTCGATTGGCTACGTCGTCGCCATGTGGGCAAAGTACATTGCACCTCTGGGGGCCGCGAGTCCCTCGTACGTCGCTATGGGTGAGCACGTCGCTTTCGGAATTACCTCCATCCTACCAACAGTGACCGACTTCCACCCCACCCACCCTGCAGACGTCCTCATCCCCGTCGGCGGCCTCCTCCTCCTCTTCACCCAGGTGTGGTCCGCCATGGTCGTGTACAAGCTTGCCCTGCGGAGCAAACCGGTCTCGGACGCCGGCGCTGCTGCAGCGGCTCAGCTCGAGTCTGGTGTTTCATCTGACCCTGAGTCCGACGAACGCGACAGCGGTGAAACGGAGAAACCGTTCGACCCCGTCCACCGATCCAGCACGGCGCCCGTGAAGCGATCCAGCACGACCAAATCGTTCGCGCCACTCAAGCGGTCCTTCACAGCCAAATCGAGTTGGAGCACCATGATAAAAGATGCCGATGAGCCGGATGATATTGGGGATTTCAGGATGAAGGTGTGAAAAAGTGTGAAGGGACGGGGAGGGAGAGGTGCTTCGTCATTGGCATAAATGTTTGTGGAGATACCTAGAGAAGGTGGAGGGGCATTTGGCACCGAACTCGGCGCAAATTTGTAATTATCATTTCTGGCATTTTTGTATACTGTTCATTGTTTATAAACTTGAATCGCGTGCAAATGTTTGATTACTATCCAGCCAAACACAAATAAATCCATTCAATCCGTTGCCGCTCCCCATTCCGATCATCGCAGGCGAAAAGGCAGACGACGCTGCGGTGCGCGGCCCGCTGCCGTGTGGCGCGTTGTTGGAATCGCTTATGCGTGTCTTGGATCAGCCCGCGACAAGGACTCACGCAGAAACAATTGGACCTGATCAGTGCAACAAACAAACACAGGACACGCGATGAACTTTCTGCCTCCCCTGTACGACACGTCCCGCTGCCCTCCGCCTCGTACTGTCTCTCCTGCGCGTCTGGCGTGAACTGTTCGCCGCGACCGCGGGATCCTTGCGTGCAACAGACCCAAACAACGTCTCCGAAAGAGCACTAACGGCGCCAAAAAACGATCAACTGCGCACCTCTACCATCTGAGACGCGCTACCGATGGGGACGAGCGAACCCGTGAGCCCCCTCATGTACATCGCGCCCCTCTCGATATCTGTCCTGGGTAACCTCGAGGCGCTTGGGTTTTATGCATTAGCGCTCAGGTTTGTAGAAGAGCAAAGCAAGCGTGAGGATTCAGAGTGTTCGTGGAAGCGTGTCCGAGAGTTGCCGAGTTCTCATCGTTCGGTTTTAATATGTCAGTGTTTGACTTCCAGTCCTCCAACACCCCCTCCACACCCTGATGTTCGTGTTCTTCATCGGAAACATCGTCGGTTCGTTCTTTTTCTGGATGATTCACGTCGCCCACGCGGGTACTATCGGGTGCGGGTGAGTGACCGACCAACGCCGCCGGTGAAATCCGACTTTTATGTACAGTCGGAACTCTGATTCACCGAAAGTCTCCCGACCAAATCACAGTATTACCGTTATTGAGTTGCTGCCGGCCTCACACTTGAATACGCGTCCACAGCAATGATCACCCTCTTTCTGTTTCAGTTCTGAACCGTCGGCCGCTCGGGAGAGTGGGAAAGCCCTGGCGCTCTTTTACCCCCCGGTAATGACAGTAGTTTTTGGAGTGGGCGTTATTGGCGTGTACGTGCTTCGTTTGATCGCTTCGTATGAAAGCAAGCACATTAAATGGCCGGCATGTAGTTCACGTTTTGAACCCCAGCGACACAACCCACCCCGACACCACCATCTGCTGGATGACAGACCCCTGGAGCGCCCAAGGCAAACTCATCGCCATCGGTGCCATGATCACGGCTTCGGGCAACGTGTTCATGACGGTCGCTATCGTGTGGAATATATTGCGGCGGAGTACATCGAAAGGTTTACAAACGAGCACAACGGCACTCCGTGCGACGGGTGGGGCGGCGGCGGCGTTGAGTGGCGTGGGCGAGTCGGCGAGAGAGGATTCGGAGGTTGTGACAAGGCGGTTGGTTTTGGTGAGGGTTGGGAGTTGGTCCGTGTGATGTGCTATGCGCGTGGGCAGAGCTGACTGAATGAATGGATCCACAGTACCCCTTCATCGTCATCATAAGCGGATGCCTCACTTTCATGGGAATGCCTCCCGGAAACACAGTCGCCATGGTCGCCGGAGGTGAGACGTCGAGTCACACGGTACTTGTGCGATTCCCTGTGCGCCGATGAACCCCACTCGGACACCCCCAGAATTCGTCCTCCTCCTCAGTGACTTCTTCAACGTCCTCGTCTTCTTCACCACCAACCCGTCCTCGTGCAAACTCGCCTGGGGTTTGCTTGACGTCGTGGACGGGGTCGACGTGCATTTGCGTGTGGATGTGGACAGGACAGCTCGGCAGACCAAAGGCCGGTGACGATGTACAGTGCCGTGGACGTCATTCTGAACCAGAAGGCGGCGCAGGGGTGGGTGCCGAAGACAGCGGGGACGGTGGGGATTGTGAAGATGGTGAGACCAGCCTTGAAAAGGTTGGCTTGATGAATGTGAGTGTTATCTTTTCCATTGACCAATTGATGGAACGACGTCACTCCTTTTACATCCAGGTCACCCTGCAACTAAGCTTTGATTCCAAACCGTTTTACTTTTTTCAGGAAGGCATGAAAGGTTTATTTGAGTTTTCTCCTGTCTGAAAAAATCACACTTTCTTGTACATTCATCCACTTTGTTGTCGAACCGATCGCCAATGATGCCAGAGAATTTGAATCCTCAACCCTGTTAAGTATTGTCAGCAAATTAAAGACAGTTCCAAACATGCTCGAGGTATCACCCACCTTCTCACGCCTGGTGAACATCAGGGGCAGTGTGCTCCGTTTGCATTTCCACTTCCATCCGGTCGACCCCATGATCTTCCGCGGCAGCGGGCGCCTGGTCTTCACCCCTCTGACGAGCCTGCGAATGCCAATGGGACGGACCGTCACAGTTGGTCCTTCGCGCCCAATGGCCAGGACGATAATCCTTCCTTGTTGGACCTTGACGATCGTGAGGACGCTCCACTGAAACTTGAACGTTCAGAATGGATAGAGTTCCCGCGTCGAGCAACTTTTGCTGGGTCTGGTAAAAGCAGAAGATTAGTGAGTGAGCGGTTGCAGTCATTCGACGCCTACTGACCTCAACGTCATCCACATCGAGAAAACCAGTCGTGCCATTCTTCAAGTACTTAAAGCCCTTCACCGAGCCTATAGCCAACTTGCCGATGTCTGCAAGAATATCCTCGCGTGGTGCGCCTTCCGGGATATCCCTGAGAAAGACCTGGAGCCTTTTGTGAGGCGTTTCCGTGCACGTCCCAGCCTGCTGCTCGTCGTTTGGTGCTTCCCCTTGGTTCACAGGTTGTGCCTCAGAGACTTCCATGTGAGATTGAGATCCGCCCTCGTGCGATCCTTCCTGTGGCTCGGTTGGTGCCTTGGGTTTCGGGGCAGGTTTCCTCGCCTTACCCTTTGCTTTTCCACTCGTGCTGCTTGATGGCATCCCGCTGCCAAAGTTCTCGATGGTCACACTGGATCCGAGCACTGTCACGGGAGACGCCGCTATAGCATACTTTGTGGCCTGGCTCGGAGTACCCAATCAGTATCATTGCAACACCAAAGTTCAATGTCGGCGGGAAAACTCACTTCTTCAGTCTCAAACACCAAAAGCCCCGAGACAGCTCCCGTTCCCGCCTTCACGAAACCGTTGATGCTGCCAAGATTCAGCTCCCCAAACGCATTGATGAGATCTCCAATAGACGCTTCCTTTGGGAATCCTTTCACTGATACTTGGCGTGACTGCACGTCGGGGTACTGAGGTGACGCTTGATGAAGAAAGGATTTGCGGTTACGTGATTGTAGGAGGAAACTTGGTGTCATACATTCTCACGAGAAGCTTCATGCGCGGCTGCATTGGCTGATTCAACGTTGCTTGCCTTCGCTTACCGATGGCTCTTGGACCTGTTCTCACTGATGTGCATTGGCTTCCCAAGGCAATAGATGAAATCTGCCGCAAGAGCTTTTTCGCGATCCTGTAATGATCAATAGTTTTAACGGTGCGTCTTGACTTTATCCAGCCAAGATCGGCTGATCGTTAGAACTCACGCTGCTTGACTCCAAGTGGACCCATCCCCAGTCACGACGGCCTTTGACTCGAAGAACGTTGATACCAAGCTGCTCTCTAAACGCTTGTGCGACATGCACTTTCGTGGCTGTGAGAGGAACTCGGGATACGTAAACTTCAAAGCGGGCGATTGGTGCAGTACTTGGACCAACTCCAGGATTGGTGTGCGACTCATCAGCCGAGCCATGAGCCCCTTGCCCTTGAACGGCTGTAGGTGAGTCGACTATGCGAGAACGCAAAGTTAAAGAATAAAAAATAGGCTTAAAAGAAGACAGGGTAATAAATACCGGGCTGGGTTTCGTGGGATTCAAGCGCATGTTCTGTATGACCACCTCGCCTCGTTGGCGAATGAATCTCCACAGTGATATCACCACTTTCCGTTGTCAGAAACCGCGCCATTATCGCTGCTTGAGCGGCCTTTAATTTTGGTTTACCACAAACACCAAATCAGCGAAGGTACACAAAGGTGACCCCCGAAAACGCACCTCTGGTTTCGTGAAGAATATGAACGCTTTGTCAGCCGTGAGATATATTATCTTCGCGACCGATCCAAACGTGCTTTCAAAGGCTTGCTTGAGGTCTTCTCGGACAACTTGTTTCGTCCCCGTTACGAAGACACTTCTCTCCTTGATTTTGGGCTCGTGTTCCTCAACAACCTCCACTGGCGTTGGCTGCGTGTCGGCATCAGCGGCCTCCGCATTCTTGTGGGTGTCACCACCACCTCCCGTGACGTCAGCACCTTCCGCGCGAGCCACGCCGGGGAGAGAAGGGGCAACGTCGATTTCTGTGGCGTGCTTTCGGGCGCGTGCGATTTGACTTCTTCCATTGTGTAGCAAAGATGGGATGGAAAAGAAAAAGTCGGTGGGTTTCTCTTTTTTCGACGTTGAGGCCACAATAGATCAATATTGCTTTAAAATTCCGTAAAAGATGCTAACAAAATCCGCAAACTTCCTTTGTACAGATACTATCCATCTTTCCAATCCAAGAAGTCGCATTCAGTCACAGCTTAGCATTTCACCAAAGTTAACGCTAGTAGCGAGCGTCCGCCATTCCTTCAAGAACAAACGCTTGACTGACTCCCATTTCACTGCTTCGGGCCGGAGGTGCGAGGGAAGAGCCGACGCCTAAAGCTTGGCCTCCACCGGCAGCAGCGGGCATGAAAATAACCTGGTAGAAGTGATTGGTCAGGATCAATCGGAGTACCACATATACTCATCGCTTACTAACCTTTGAGCCAGCTTTGCTTGCCATGCTTGTCAGGGTTTCGAGGTAGCGAATTTGCATAGCAGCAGGCTAAATGAAGGCGGTGACTATTGTAAAAGTGTTCTCCTCCGAGGTCCCAAACATGTGGCACTCACCGTGTTCAATATATCTGAAGCTTCCCTCATCAACTTTGCAGCGTTCACTGGATGGTTTGGTGGATTTAGAGTTGAAAATGGGATAGATGGCGTCTCTTTCGTACCTTCGGCTTGAGCAGCAATTACTTTACTCTCTCCGATACGTTTCTGTTTTGCAGCCGCCGAGAGTGTTTCCTGAAGCTCGGGCGAGAATTGTAGATCCTTGATGAGCATACTCTCCACGCGGACCTGTTTGGAGCGATAAATGCTTCGACGATTGACATCGCAAACAGGTTGCAAAGGAACTTACACCCCATTGCTCAGCCGGCACTTCGATTATGTTTTGAACCTCATGGGCGATCGTTTCCCGGTTTTCTTTTGAGATTGTTTATGGAATAAGAGAACATGTCCGACGAACGATTAATTTTTTCGGAACTCACCAATACATTCTTGGAGAACCCTCTGACCAAGAATTTGTCGAAGTGTGGTTTGCGTACGTTCGATCAACGCGGTCCGAACATTGGAGACAAGAAAAGCGGTCGTGTAAGGGTCCGTAACACTAAAGAAGAGGTCCAATGTTGTCGATTTGACCGCCGTAGTGATGAAGACATTGGTGAGAGCTCACTGCCAGTACAACACACTGTCAATGATGACCATGACGTTGTCCTTTGTCATAATGCTCTGGCGAGGAATATCATCGACTTGTCTGAATCCAATATAGACGGTTCATTTGCCATCAAGGTTGATAAGGCAAGAAAGACTCACATTTTAATGTCGACCATTTTCATCTTCTCGGTGATTACGTTGACACGCCAGAGCCCTGGGTCCACTGAGCGGTACCATTTTCCAAATCGTGAAATGAGTCCGACTTCACCCTGTTGTACAGTCCTTGTTCGTGGAATGTGTACAACACCATAAGTGACCGGTAGAATCAACGTGGATCCCGGTCAGCGTCCTTATCACTCGAGTGAAGGGATTTTAAACGTACTTGTATGGATTCGGGCAGCAGAAGACGCCTGGAATGGAACCTAGGCCGCCGATGATATCTCCCAGCCCGGTCAAAAGACCTTCGATCCGCCACAACGAAAACCCAGCGTCAATCGTGCGAAATCACAGAGCTTTTTTCAAAAGCAGTTGATGTTCACCTTCGTACGCGGAATGCTCAGATCGAGGAAGGTCCCCCTGTTTCGCAAAACTCTCCTGAATGCGCATGGTTGCGATCGCGGTTGGTGGAGCGGCGGACATCTGTCGTGGTATCAATAGGTCGGTTGAAACGTCACTGAGGGCAATGTCCATCTGAAAACGAGTGAAGCGGCCTTCCTTACATTTAGAAGGATTGGTGGCTGAAGGTTAGGGTGACTCTTCCTGTGGACACAAAGTCTCAGGCCTCAACACGGCTCAGTCAGGCATTTCCGAGATTGGAACACGTGTACATACTGATGAAAAACGATCTTGGGGCAGGAGTTATGAATACGTACATCTATTGACTTCTATGTTTAACATTAGTTGCTAATATGTTCAGATATCCAGATATCCGTGTCAATTATTGTGAGGAAGTGACACTTTCTCGGCTGTTCTTTGGCGCCACGAAAGGTGGAATTGGCGAACTGCGAAGGCAAACGTTGGGTGAGCTTGTGCAAACCACCCTTATAACCTACGGAAACAACTTACAACGCATGGAGGGATCATGAATGTAGTTGTATGCATTAATGACTCCAAGGATACCAGTAAGAGTCACAGCGATCATGGTAAAGGCACCTATAGCAGCGACGTGAAATCAGCCGATCATCGGAGTGGAGGTCAGGTTTGTCGAACTTACCATACATCGTGAGCCATGTCCTCGTAGTAGGATCGAGGAAGTAACTGACATCGTACATCGACCAAATGAGGAGAATGTAGAAACCATCCAAAATTAAACATGCGACGACGACAACGCAGAGAGATGAAGGCGACTCTTCCTCGACCTTGTTATGTCACCATTGCAAATACTCAGAAATTGAGATTACAGAAGAACTCCGCCAGGGGAAAGCTCACCGCAATTTTTCCCGTTACAACGATAGAAAACGTCCCTCCTCCAAGAACGATCAGATACAGGGCGAGGGTAACAGGGGCAATGTCCGTTGTCGGATCGACGCCAAAGAGCAGGAATTGCACCCAGAACGTGATGCAGAAAAAGCCCGCAATGTGCAGAAGGACTTGAAGTACGTTGTACTGAAGAAAGCGACCTGGGATCACGTTTCCAAATAGGCAGCATTAGCAAAACGGAATCACAGTGAGTGACGTGCAGTCCCAAAGCGTTCATCAAACTCACGGCGGGTTCTGGCATCTGCTCCTGCCGCTTTGTACATCTTCCAACCCATCCTTCGCATCAATTTGAAGACCAACCACACCCACGCGATAGAGCATATGAGATTTACTCCCAAAAGTGCATAGCCAATATATCGCTGCAATACGTCCTTGATGATCGTCCGAGAAGGAGTTGTTGTGTTGAGAAAGTTTGAGTTGACAGTTCTCTTTCGGGCCTCACACAATCCAAGTGGCGGACTTACAGAGCCTCTGTAATTGAAGTCCGGAAACCAATCCGCAACTCTGTCGTGGATTCGCCGCTCCTTCACGACGCAAAGGACGCTGAACAAAAATGAGATGACAACAAAGGCAAGAAGACCAAGAAGCTCCATAGAATTCGACGTAGCAACCTGCAGATGAGACATGAGACACAGAGCGATCGACGATGATTATCCAATAACATGCGACAATTCACTCACCGACTCGACATAAAGGTAAAACTGATATATCTGTGCAATGACAAACACGATATAATCCAGCTTTTGTTGGAGACCAAGAGCCTAGCCATTGGTGGGATTACAGCAAATGGTGAGTCCTTCTATGACATTTCTCCGGGGTGATCCTATCCGTCGATCAACGGTGACGCACCGTCAAAACTTGCCAGTCGTCCTTGCCCTGATCCATCAAAATTAGGTTTTCTACTCTATATCTCAGTGTTATAAGTGCCGAGATCGTGCCCATATTTGTCAGGACTTGGAAAATGGCAAGACCAAATCCAAATCGGTTTGTGAGGTCTGACAGAGGACGCTTCGGTGTCAGCTGAAAAGAAAAGCCGTCTTAAAGGACTCAAGAAAATGTGATGCATTGGAGAGGTGATTCACCTTCGCTTTTAGCAACACCCAGCTCTTTGGCCGGCTCCGTCCCGTTTGAGGGGTAGATGGTCCGTCGTCCCCTTTCGGAGCACTGAACTCCACTTCCGTCTCCACCTCTTCGATGTACTCCGCCTCCGACCGTACCAGGCTGGAGAAAGTGGATACATTGAGGTTCTGCGACCCCAGCGATTCCTGCTGCTGCACCAGGGTGAATGTTCCGTCCACCAGGGACTCCAGCTCCCCCGATTCGGGTGGTATGAGGGCAGTGCCAGGCAACGTGACTCGTGCGAGTGAGTCTGAGTCGCCTCGAGCTGCTTTTCGTTCGGTGCCGTCCGGAGGAACATCGCCCGTGAGGGTGGAGTCAGGGTTTGCCACGTCCAGAGGTCTTTCCGGCAAAGACCAGTCCCGGTGTCGCGCCAGAGACTTCGTCCTATCCATCAACGGGCATTTCATAGGACTGATTACGGACGTCGGTGAAAAGACTTGACTTCACTAATCGGAATATTATTACTTCATTCGGATAAACTTCCGGAGTTTACAAGGGCTCAGCTCAGGGAGGGAGCTTATTCCCCCATCTCAGTTTGGTCTGCTTCGAGTCCGCAAAGGTACTTTATATCAGCGAGGGAAACATTTCTCTGACTTGTTTAGATCCGTGAGCGTGTATAGTAAAAGTTATCTGTACATTTTACACATCGTCAAGGTCTACGAGGTCAAAAAAATAAAGACGGCGCCACGCTGTGACGCCTCCCCGCCGCAGGTCTGCTCGTGGTGAAAAAGACTAGGCACTTGTCGACTCCGTAGTCGTGGCGGCTGCGGCGGCTGCAGCGGCTTTTCGTGCCTTGTCTCGTTTGGCCCACGTGTCCTCAGTGATGACAAGGGTCATGCACACAACCGTCAAGCAAGTCGTAATTGTGAATGCGGGTACGTATCGAGGGGCCCAGTCAGATCGGAAGAGGAACGGTCCAATGGCACCGCCAACATTACCTTTTAATGCAGGAGGTGAGCAATAGAAACGTGTCATGGGATATGTAGGCATGCTCACCGAAGCTGTTCATCAATCCTGACGCAATGGCGTTTCCAGTTGTTCCACTCGCGGTCGAAGTGCGCCATGCCCACACGCAAGGAATAAACGACGCTGATCCTGCGGTAGCGACGAAGCATGCGAAATAAAGCTGGGGGCGCCGATGTACGATAGTCAGTGATCCAACAGAAAGTCGAGTGAAGTATATCCGCCCCTCACCACGCCAAGCCCTGCACCGGAGGGGGGAACGGTGGCAAACAGAAGAAGACCGATACCGAATACTGCTTCAGCGCAGACCACGTGAGTGACACGTCGCTGGGTTCGGTCGGAATCTGAAACGCGTCGAATCATCAACGAATGCGGGAACATAATCGATTTTGTCCACCACTCACTCCAAGAAAAAGTCAGCGATATGAAATAGGCGCAAATCCATGGTGGAACTGTAAGAAGAAGGGCAGTGGTGGAAGTGAAGCCCAGGTTCTTGACTAAATAAATTGTGATATTAGTACCGGCTCGGACACCGAGGCTCATGATTTCGACTCACTGATTGTGGGCAGCCAGAAAGTAAGAGCTTGCGATGCAATGTTGTTGCTGAGGTAAATGAATGTGTACATCTTTTTCGCGATCGCTTTGATCAGTCCTGGTGTTTCACTTTGAGCGGCGATCATGCGAGACTCACGTATGAGTGCGGGTTGGTCATCACTTCCATGAACTCTTTCTTGTCTGTTCCGCAAAAGATCTTCACTTAGACGAGCAGAACGGTTTGATGGCGAAATTCCTTTTGCTCACCGAAGTGCTTCGAGTGGGCGGAAGGCGCGTTGGCACCCATGCGGCCCTCGCACCAGGCTTTCTCTTCATCTGTCAGCCACTTTGCAGTGTGGGGGAAGTCCGGAAGGATGAACCAGGTGAGAATACCCGAAAGGATGGATGGAATGCCTTCCACTGCGAGAGTTCAAATTACCCGGATTGATCAGTCTTGGATCTGGGAGTTAAGAGCGGAAAGGAAGGACTTACTGATAAAGATCCATCGCCAGCCAGAGTATCCTCCGACTCCGTTCCTGACAGTAGTAAAGAATGAAGCACGGTCGTGTCGTCAATGAATGACACAAACGCTTCTTGCAGAGAGACAGCCCTCACATGAAAGAGATTCCGTACGATGCGAGTCCTCCGAATGCACCGGCGAGTTGTCCACTGCAGTAGAACAGGGAGAACCGCATCGCAATTTCTTTCTGCAGTTTGGTCAAGACTGTCAGAGCAACTCCGACTCTCAAGAAAGACGCAAAAGTGTTACCTTGCTGTACCACAAAGCGAAGTAGAAGATCATTCCTGGGAAGTAGCCCGCCTCACAGACACCGAGCATGAAACGCGCAGCGACGAGACCACCCAAGTTCTGACAGAAAGCCAGGCACATAGCGACGATACCTGCGGGTGCAGCACGGTGATTAATAATCTGCCCCACAATCAGGTGGAATGAGGTCGCCAGAATTACACACGTACCCCATGAAACAATGATACGAGCGAGCCATCTGGACGGTCCGAATCGCTCTGGTGAGTGGGAATTACGTCAGTGTTACAAGTCCGACAAAGTATAAAACTGGCCGAGGTGGTGTTCAAACTCACTGATCATCAAGTTGCTCGGAATCTCAAGGAAAACTAAGTTGACGAGTCATTCCCGTGTTTAGTCGAGTGAACTGGTGTAGACGGAAGCGAAACTCTGCACTCACTGTATCCAATGAAGAAAATCGAAATGGCAAGTTGCCAATCGGCGTCAGTGAGGTGGAGTTCAGTGAGAACATCGTTTTTGGCCTCGCTGTTTGCAATTTTGACGGAGGACATGTTCGTCCTATCCAAGTACTGCGAGATATGCGTCATGAGTTTAAAAGCGCCAAACACGGGTGCGCCACTGCTGGACTCACATTGAGGAGGTACAGCCATGAACTCCACGGGATGATCCGGACGTCCAGTCTGGGGGATCCGGTCGTTATTATCGTTCGATGGGTTCCGAGGGCTAGTGCACTCACTTCCGGATGATGCTCTTCTGGTGTTCTTCGGTCAGTGCGGGCACGAATTTCGCTGGAGTTTCCTCCCCAGGCGCCATCGCTGTCTTCTCGTCCGCCATTGCAGATGGAACTTCGACGTTCTGTTGATAACCCGGGAAATGAAACACTCTTTTCTAAAGCTCTCGAAAGTGACCGAGCTGTGGTCTTGGCGCCTCAGGGTGGTGTGGGGGTGGGATAAAGGCCGCGTGGTCTCCCACGTTACACAACATCGGTCATTTTCTCGCTAACCAGTGGTTCCAAGTGTTATAAAGCTGTTCCAAGCAACGCGTTTAATAGTTTGTGTTCGCTGGCGCTGTACTACATTTCGCTATGAGCGTCCTATCCGCGATATAATTTGATTCCCCCTTCTACTTGTCTCACCTGCCTGAGGGAACTCTAAGTTTTGTTTTAATCTACGAGGCCTCCAATGTTTTCGAGATGTTGCAAACATTGACCTGAGGAAGAACTGAGATGTTGTACCGAGTCGGCCCCATTGGTACCCGAGACCAGTACAACCGTCAACGTTGCACGTTTCCAGTTTGATATATTTGATCTTTGTTTCTTGTCTCTCATTTCTGGATAAGTTATTCCTCTTCGTCAGGTTGGAAGGGCGCTTCGCCTCCACTGAAGGCCTCCCTTTCCGACGAAACCCTCGGCGGTTTCATTCGGTTTCATTCCTTAGTCCGATGATGATCAAACACCGGCGGGTAGGTCCTCTGCTTGTGCAACTCTGTATCATATTTGCCGTACTGGCTGGGATCCAGCTGGGGCTCCAAGTTCCACTTCTTGGCAAGGACGCTGAGCACGCTCTGGTCGTGCCGGTGCAACTCGAACCCTGCGTAGTTTTCTTTCGACGTCCATCCGTCTTCGGGCGCGATGATTCGGTAGTCGGTACTGTAGTGCAGCCATTGGTACGCGAAGGAGAGTGACCGAGGGGGACACTTTGTAGACGGCAAAGGAGGCGAGGTATTGAAAAGAGTCGGTGATTTGGGGTTCGTCTGTTCAATCAGCTCCAGTGAAGGTTCAGTGATAGCCTAATTGCTCTCCCCGGCCGGTTGCTAACTACCCACCGGCGTCCATGAGCACGAACATATCCAGCTTGGTCCACACCTAGTACCGTGGAGTCCTGACGTTGGCCCCATTGAATTTCAACAGCAGCTGGTCTCGACACCAACCTTTTCGACATACGGTAGCCGAAACGGCACAACATCCGCCCCAGTCCTCTCCGTCAAATGAAATAGAAAATCCAACTTGTCCACCACCTTGGCCCCCGCGTCCGAATACACCACCAAATCCCCCTTTGCAGGGCCTGCATCGTCCTATACGTCACGTGGGGCTTCCACGGCCACCACCCCGCGCCCTTTTTGGCCTTCAACATCCTATGGTACGCGCTCGAAGACGTGGAGTCTAGTGAGCTCCGGTTGAACGCGAGGCAGGCGTCGGCGCCCCATGCGAGCGCGGCTTGGCAGGAGGTGGTTTGGCTGGATACGAAGGCGGTGTCGGTGCGATGGTGCGGGTGGTGTTCAGGATGGAGTGTTTGGAGAGGCCGGTGCGGGTGTACCATGTCGCTGTGTGGAGAATGGTCCAGGTTGGGTCCATCACGACTCGTGGTGTTGTGCCAGTCGGTGGAGGCCAGGTAGCTTTCGTTTGTAGTGAAGCATCTCCGCTAACAGCCTCTTGGAGAAATTGACGGCGGCATGGCGCATACGCTCCAAAAGCCAATGAGTTCGCCATGTCCGCCAGTACCGAGTCCTACTGTCCCAGTCCGTGCAGGGTGATGGTCGCGCACAGGGCGAGGGCTGAAGTTAAAATCACGGAGATGACAAGCGAGTGGCTGATGTTAGGGCTCTGTTGCGTGAAGGAAGGTTCCGATGAGACAGCTGTCTTCATGGAATGGTGGTGGTTCACTCACACAGGAGCGAGAGGAGGCCACGGTGACGGTTTCTTTGAATTATCATTCGAGGTTTGACGCTGCTTGGACGTGGGATTCGACGAGACGTCGGCTTCATTGAGGTTTGCCAGTCAAGTTTGAGCTCCACGTTGGCAGCTGCGAATGCGTGAAGACCTACCCTCTTCCTCGCCCTACGGAGACGCGCTTCTCTGCCCCTCACGTACGCCGTTGTGAAGAAGGCGTGATGCGAGCGATGGCTGCAATCCGTTGGGTGATGTGCTGCGTACGAGCACTGTGGTCCTGGAAAAACCCAAGACTTGTAGCCTAAGCAACATGTGCCATGCATTCCTTGTACCGATTTTTTCTTTTGTCGATCATGACGCGCATTTCAGACCGCGAACGATTGTACGAGAGCTGCCGTCACCTACGCTTGAATAAAGAGTTTTCTGTACCTGAACTCATGAAAACGTTTGGTGTTTCACGACGAACGGTGTTCAATTGGCTCGCAACCAAACCTGGAGACGGATCTCGACCCAAAAAGAGACCTCCTGGAAGATCTCCAAAGTGTTCCGTCGATGTCAAAGATGAAGTGTGCAGGTGGATGACTGAGGATGTGGGAAGGCGGCAGGTGGATTGTGTCGACATGGTCAAGGAGCGGTACGGCATCGACATATCACAGAGAACGGTCGCAAACATTCTCAAAAGGCACGACGTAACCCGTAAGACCGTCTCGTACTCCTACTGCGAGCAAGAGGGTCAGCAGGCCAATGTCAAGCATTTCCAAACCACGATGCAGTCGTTGCCCAAGGAGACTTGGGCAGCCATGGACGAGTGTGGTTTCTACCTTAACGAATCGCCCCGCTTTGGCTACTCGAAGCGGGGCACACCCGTGGTGGCTGACAGGCCAAAAGGCCGCGGTGATCACTACGTCCTCTTTCTGTGCATCCGGTACACGCCCCCAGGTGCGGAGATACGTGCCCCAGTCGTAGCGTGGACGCTTTATCGAAAGTACGCCAACGCTCAGAGGTTCCAGACGTTTCTTGAACGTGGAGTGGGATCGCCCTACAACAGGGGCATACTGGCAACCAACGGAGGCGGAGACGCCCTGTTTCACGTTTTTCACAAGGCGAGTTGAGGCGAGGTGGTGCCACCTCTTTACTCCCCTTTTAATGCTGTTGTTACCCTCTCAACTCTCCTCTTTTTTTGTGAGCCCAACTCTCAACTCCCCTCTTTCCTTTTCGAGGTATGGCGAGGTTTTTTTTTTTTTT
>KQ965778.1:187025-310893 GCA_001574975.1 Gonapodya prolifera JEL478
AGTTCCTCCTCGTGGGGAGATCTCGTGGCGACCGTTGCGGTCATAAATTTGCGAACCGATAGATTATGTCATCCGGGGACCCCCGTGGTCTGATAACCGGTGACAGTTTAGATTAGTGCAACTTGTATCTTGCGATCACTATGCTCAACACCGGACACACTTTTCGCTTCAGGGGAAGGATGGGCTACTCCATTGTACCATCGACTAGTTTGTACACAAGACAGTTGGAGCTGTCGTAATGACTTCGTCACAAAATCAAAAATTCTACCAATAGGGAATGTAAAACTGTCAAGAAGAGGGAAACGAGTAAAGAAAAAGGATAATAATGAAATTCAAATGTAGGTGCTTTGGTCACAGAATAGGAGTTTCAGACACACCGAATGGCAGCAGAGCCTCGAGTCTCACTGTCGTCCGACTCAGCAGAAGCTCAGAGTTTCATCGAGCTGCAATCATCGCACGACGACGGATCCGAGCATGAGCCCCGAAACTCGTTCATCGAACTCAACATTGACGACTGGTCGGGGGACGAGTACCAGCGAAACAACCACAGCCTCCAACAAAACGACGGTGATGATGAAGAGGGAAGCGATCTCGATCGCACAGCAAGACCGGCGGAAGGGTGGCTTGGGGCGGATCCTCGACACAGCGGTTTCAGGAGCATGACCAATTTCTCCCTGTCCGACCTCTACCGCCCATCAGACCCTCTCCGTGTCGACTCGGGACGGGATATTTTTGATCCACTCCCGGACGAACTGGGTCAGTCGTCCTCCTACTCCAGGTCGCCCACTGTGCGACAACCGGAACTCGTACCCACGTCCGGCAGCTCTCCGGGCACACCCGCGGGCAGAACGACTTCGCAGGGAACGTCCCGCTCCCGCCACTCGCCCTCCTCTTCCCGAGGGTCCTGGGTGGGGTTCGACCTCGGCAAGCTCATTGGGTCAACCCGTTCACTTGGGATCCCGGACACGCCACCAGCCGATTCTGCTCGCCGGACGGGAACAGTGACACTGGCGTCGTCAACGGACAAACTCACTTCCCCAATCGCTCATGCGCCGGGAAAGGGAGACGAAATCGCCCTGCAGGACATGTCGCCGCGAGCCCGACCTCCAGTCCACCCCACCGAAACGATCGCGCGGCGGTACGAAACTCGTTTCCCGATCGTCCCCGTCGCGGAGTTTGCATCCACCACCATGTTTTTATTCCCTTGGGTACGTTTCACCTACTTATGTCGTCGGTTCCGTCCTCCTCGCTCACCCAGGACTGTACTGCTCCTTTTTTGTCCCCCTGGTTCACACAATGTTACCGTCCTTAACTACCCACACCCCACCCTCAGACCCCCCGCATCATCCCTACCTATCGCTCCTCCGACCTGCACTTCCTCGCTACATCCCTGCCCTCCTCCGTGCTGGCCTCGTTCCGCCTCCACCCCACGTCTGCGCCGCGTTCATCCGCGCGGACCTCGTCCTCGCTCATTCAACGTTCTTCTCACCATCACGATAACGGCACAAACACAAGTACGAGCGGAGAAGTGTCACCTGAAACACTCGTGCTCCAGTTCCTCACGGCCCGATTCGCCCTCGTGAACGAGGCGCTGCAGAATACCTACTTGGTCTCAGGAGTCAGTGCGGTGATGTACCTTACGGGACTGGGGCTGATTGGGTTCGGGATGTTGTGAGTACTAGTACTCTTCGCACTTTGCTCCGGGTTAGTTTCGTGTGGAGGAATGTCGATTGATGTGATATTGTCCCACCCCGTCCACTCTTTTCTCAGCGGTTTCATCCGCCTCTGGGTCCTGTTCAGCGTTCAGCAACTGACGGATTTCCAGAACACCACCTGGATCCTGGATACAGCCCTGTAAGCTCGTGTCCCCCCACCACCCGCGTACTGCGATCCTCCCACTCAAACACGCTTCCGCCGCGCCGTAGCATCATTGCCGGAGTCATGGCGGTCATTCTCGTCCGGACGTTCTGGATCTCGTGGGGTGTGAGTAACTTTCTCTCGTCCTTCCTCTGAGGCGCCTCCACTGTGTACGCGGCTTACACCCACCGGCACCACTCTTAGTACCGCATCGCCCTCCGCGCCATCCTGAAATCCATCTCCGCCGTCGACCGCCGCATACACGGGATCGAATGGATCATCACGTCGACATACCCTGTCCTCAACACCACGAGGCAGAACAGCGCGCTTTCACGGGCCAACTCGGACTACGAGCTGGAACAGGAGAATGAGCAGCGGTGGCGGTCTATCCTCCCAGACTGGCTCAAAAGGAAGGAGAAGGAGGACGAACCGATTCGGCCGAGGGGGAAGGCCAAGGAGCGGTCTTGGGTGGATACGATCCGCGCGCCGTTCCGCCGTCGCTCACGCAGCGCCAGCGCCAGCACCACGCCCGCATCTACCCCTACACCACCCAAACCATTCACATTCTCGCGCTCGTTCAGTGGAATCAGCGGACGGTCGTTCGAGTCCGCAGTTCCCCTTCCCTTGCCCGTGACCACGTACCGCCCGTCATCACGCTCGTCTATGCGGGCAGGAACGGCGGCTCCGGCGCTTCGTGTTGCGGACCATGTGAGTGATACGGCGCGGGCACTTGCGGCGCCGGCTAAAGCGGTGATGGGAAGAGGGTTCTGGAGCGATGTGATTAAGGGACGGAGTGTTGAGGCGGATTATGTGGTCGTGAGTGTAAAGGTGGTGAGCTCTCCTCAACATGATGGGTGAGATGTGCTTGGTCGGACGTGGGTTGATCTTTGTCACAGTTTTGTTGGTTTTTGTATCTATCGATGGTAGTCTTGCTATGCATGCAGCTTCTCGGTCAATTATATTTCCTATCCTTTCCTGCTCCGCGTTGGCCGTCGTTGGCTAAATTCCCGCTCCCGTTGGATCGGATGCACACATTCAGCCAATCGCCCGTCACACACCCTGCAACCCGCGTTGCTCAAGAATTCAAATTTACAGGCAAAAATCCACGCGCACCCCCGGGAGAATTGATCGCGCTGTACACGGGGCGAGCTCTTCTCCACAAAATGAATTCCATACTCGACATGGCGGTACCGTATCTTGCCCCCCGCTGGCAGGCATTCTGACTTTCCAATCTGTCGCGCTCTGCCTTGCTCTCTTCCTTCTCACCCGGTGGATCGTATCCGCGGTGTACCACCTGTGGTTCGACCCTCTGTCGCATAAACCAAGTGTCGTGTTTCCGCTTTGGCAGACGGTGGCTTTTATGAATGCCAACGGATGTTTTATCAGAGAGAGCGTGCATAGGAAATTCGGGACGGGAATCGTGAGGCGGGTGTGGCGGAATAAATGTTAATTGGACTCAGCCGTCGGTCTTCGTGCGTGAATTACTCACCCAATGGTTGACCGACACAGGTTTTGGAGGAACATTTTGACTTGTCAGATCCAGAAGTCATCAATCAGGTACGCGATCAATTTCGTAAGGGAACTCACACCCAACGCTCACATACGTTACAGGTCCTCTGGATCGAAGATGCCCCAAAACACAAGGGAATTTACGACACCGCCACGATTTTCAAAGACGTAAGCCGTTTTGAATCGCTGGACTGCTGAATCCACCTTTACGGATCGCATCTGCGTCTCGCAGGACCTGACGACATAGTCCTCGTGAGCGACTTGCACCAGCACAAGAAGCTCCGCCGCATGTTTTCCCCCGCATTCTCCATCAAATACTTGACCAGTCTTTAACCGCTCATGAGTAAAGTCTACCACAACTTTGAGGCCGTCCTCGTCGAACAATCTCGGCCGCGGAGTGATAGATCCGGTCGATCTCAGCATGAGGTCACAATTGACATCGCGCACGCTTTCCATGTACAATCATGACTTTTGTTGCTCAAATCACGTAAGATCGTGGGATTGGCTCGGACATCTCGCTCACTCCGCCTGCCTGCCAGAATATTGCCGGCGACATCATCAGCGAATCCGCCTTCGGCAAGTCATTCGACATGGTCCGCACGGAACCCCCCTACCAATCCGCCATCAAATCCATCATGCTTCGCTTCATCCTTTGCGCCGCACTCCGCACTTCCCATTCTCCCCAACGCCGTCTTCGGCTTCGACAAGTACCGCAAAGTCCAGGCTGATCACGTGCGGGAGTGCGTCTAGAGCAGAGCAAGCGCGAGGTGATTGCGTGAGGGAGGTTCGCGGGACAATGCTCTGCAGATCGTGCTGGATGCTGGATGCAGGATGCGGAAACACAACGCCCGCTCACAGACACGGAAATCGCGGTGCACGTCCGCCTATTTCTTCTCGCCGGCGTGGAGACCACTGCGAACGCCATGGCGTGGAAGCTTCTGTTCCTCATCCGAAACCCCGCAGCGCTGATGAGACTCAGGGACGACCTCGACGCAGCCTTCCCCGACGGTATGACCCACCCGCTCGCGCTTTCCAAGCTCAAGGCGATCCCCTGGCTCAACGCGTGTGTCAAGGAGACTCTTAGGCTGAAGCCGATCCTGCCCGCCATGTTCAGGATCGCAAAGGCGGATACGGATTTAAGCCGAAGGGGTATCGGATTCCGAAGGGGTCACTTCTTAGGACGAATGCGTGTGCTGCGCATCGAAACGCAAGTGGTGGGTATGATGAGAGCAGCTACCCATGACTACTAGGATGGGCCGAGAGTCCGTGCTTTGATTCATAACATTTTCACTTCGTCCCGAAGAGTACCTTCCTGAACGCTCGCTCGGGAGCTCGTCGCTTGCCAAGGAAGAGGAGGAGGCGTTCACGTAGGCACACTCATTCAAAAGGAGGAGGATGCATCCGGAAGGGCATTTCCGCAGAACAGGAGCATTCGGGACCAGCGATGCTGAACCAGCGAGCTTATATGCCGTTTTCAGTGGGGTCAAGGTGAGTCCTGATCAATTATCCAACCGACCACCAACGCATGACGACAAGTACGCCCTGCGCCTTTCAAACACTGTATACGTGTGTTAATGGACTGCCTCGGTCGCAAATTTGCCTGGAACGAGATGCGCATCGTTCTGTGCCACCTCATTCGGCGGTAAGTCGTCGCCCCGCAGTTTGATGTGCACGAGAAAAACGAGGGGAAGGAGTTGGGGACGCTCGGGGTGGGCAGGAAGGGTGGGATAATTGTGACGCTGAGGCGGAGGGAGACTTGAAGAGGTGTGCGCATTCGCAGCGCAAAATTGGAGAATGGAGATACTGGGTAAAGGTTCAGCGTTGTGACCGTAAGCTCTGAGCGGTGCAGAAACGATATTGATTTTTCGTGCTATTACAAAATAAAAGTATCCTAAATGTACGATTAGAAGCCATTATTGAAAGAATGCGTGAATTCATGCAGACGTGGGGACGAGCACTTAAACCTTGGAGCGACGTCGGCAGTTATTGTTATTACGATCTCCTGCCTCTTGTATGTGAAAGGGATGCGTTTTTGGCCAAGGACATGATCAGAAGACCGCCTGATGTGCCAGATTGGGCACAGGAAAACACGGACACGCTGGCAGACTGGTATGTGGAACTATGGGAGAATTTGTATGAGGATGAGCAAGAACTTCGGCTCATGGAGAGCGTCCTCGACGAGTCAGTCATCCCCAAGCTAGTGGCAATTGGAATGATTCCCTTAGAATGACAACTTCATGTAAAATTTTATGATGTAAATATGATATAAATACAACAAAATTTCCACCTCTAATTCACGCTAAGGCGTGAATTACCATATCCGCTCGCACGGGCGAGCTCAAGGGCACCGTCCCACTATCTTAAGCTCTCATAATTGAGATCATAATTGAGGTTGGAGCCACAAAGTTACAGTTGCAAAAAAGGATTTGCCACAGTCTTTTAGTGTCATCACAATGCTGGGCTGATTCGTTTGTTTGTCTGATTCTTTTAAGCGCCACTGGTGCCAAGAAGCACATGTGCATTGTCCATTTTCAACAGAGAAAAGAATGAATTTTCGCTCAGTGCGCACTGGCCACTCCTGTGTGTTTGACACTTCTGCTTAAACTGGCAGTTGTTTTTTGATAGACAGGATCAATTTATCAAACAGTTAATGATGCTTTTAAATGTTCCAAGAGCTGCAATAAATATTGCAGTCCACCTTGAAAAAAGAAAAATGATATACCAATGAGCCACGTTCATCAGAAGAGCACGAATATCAGGAAGAAACAACGAGTTGTGGTTTTGTTGGAATTATTCTACCACACCGCTGTGCTTCGGTTGCTTCGGTGTGAGGGTCACGTGACTCTCTTTTGTGCAAGTGGACCGGGCGAGAGCGAAGAACCCACCAGCGAGCATTGCCAGCAGCGGGTTCAGCGGGAATCGTGGACTCAAACAGCGGAGCTAGGACGAAGCAATCTCGCACTCGGAGTCGGCGATTGATTTGTGGACGGCGAGCGACGGCGACTGAGACGACGAAAGAGAAAGCGACGAGACGAGCGACGCACGCTGACGGGAACGCACGGCAACGACGGCGGGAAAGATTTCATTGAGCGGACTCTGGGATTGATTGATTGCTGGACTGGACGTGAAGGGACCGGACGCATACAGGATATAATCCAATCCAATGATGGCAAACTCTATTCACAACCATCCGTCATCCCTCGAGCTGGCGCACGAGCTGGTACAGGATCTGTACATGGCGTTGTCGGCGGCAGACTTCCAGGCGGCATCCGCCCTTTACTCGCCAGAGGCTTCGGTGACCGTGACCGGGGTGGGTGCGGTAGCGGACGAGGCTGACGAGGACAGCAACGATGCTGCCAACGGAGATGGTGAGGGAGCAGTCGGGACTGGGAGGGCGAGGGCGCAAAGAGCGTGGCGCGCGGCCCTCAAGGGTGATGCCGGGTGGACCCGGGTGTCGATATCAAACATCGATGTTTTACCGTTCGCGCAGGTGAGCTCACTACTCTTGTCCGCATGCGGGGAGAGAGGAGAGTTTTTACGACGATGGAGCGCTCTTTCCTGGATTTTGTTGCACATTTGGATATCAAACCGGAACCAATCTGATTTTTTGCCAACACCCTACGTATGTGCCACCATCCTCAGCTCCCTCTCCCATCCTCCACAACCACACTCATCGCTTCCGTCCTTGGCACCGTCACTCTTCGTTCCGGACGTTCTACTCGATTCGCACACTCCCTCGTCCTCACACCTGCCTCGCAAAGCGACGCCTCCGAGGAGGGCTCGTGGCTCATTGCCAATGACTTATTTCGAATAATCGCTCCCAACCCGGCGAAGATGAAACTCGTACCCGTAGTTTGTGGGTTTTTTGTTTGCATCTTCAACAACCATCTTTTTTTACCACCTTGACCTCCACCCTCACAGCCCCAACCCCCATCTCCCATAAACCCGCACTCCCTCCATCCCCATCTCCCGTCCCAACCCCGTCTACCTCCGCCTCCGTTGCTGCACCTCCTTCCTCGTCTTCCTCCCCCGGTCCCCGCTCCACCACCTCGCCCGGCCCTCGCTCCACCACCTCGCCCGGCCCTCGCGCCACAACACCATCCGGATCCGGCTCCCCTCCACGACCACTCCCCAACGGAGTCACCCCCGCGAGCGCAGCTGAACCCGACGCACCCGCCGAACCCCCTGTGACACCCGCCAACCGACCCGGCTCTACCAAACCGC
Organism: Gonapodya prolifera JEL478; assembly: GCA_001574975.1. Lineage (NCBI taxonomy): Eukaryota > Fungi > Monoblepharomycota > Monoblepharidomycetes > Monoblepharidales > Gonapodyaceae > Gonapodya > Gonapodya prolifera. Next base: position 194,616 of record KQ965778.1, read on the forward strand.
ACAAGTCGGACGGTCACGCCCGCAACGCATCCCGCTCCTCCAACCAGGGCGCGCCACGCACGCAACACCACCCATCCCGCCCACCGATACGTACATCGACGCCCGAGGACAAGCAACGCAGCCCGTCCCGCCCTTCCTCTGCCCAGGGCGGTGCGCCAACTACCCCAACCACCCCCGTCACGCCTGCAACTCCAGTCACCCCCAACACCACTTCCGCCTCCGCCGCGGGCCAGCCGCCCGCACGCGCCCCGACTGCGTCATCGTGGGCTGCCCTTGCTGCCCGTAACACACCTCCTGCGCCGACTCCCGCCCCGGCTGCTACAACCCCTCGCGTGGAACCGCCCACGCCGCGGCCGACCTCGACCCCTGCCACCGCTTCACCCACCACGGCGACCGCCCCTACCACGGGTGGCTCGTCTGCCTCGCCCACGACCGCCACCCCACCTGACCGGGCCAACCGGGAGCTGGAGCTGTTCCTCAAGGGCGTCCCGCAGAACATCACCAAAACTGACATAGCACAGATCTTTATCGATCAGCTCGGCATCTCCGGTGTCAAATTCATGCAACCCTTTCCTGACCGCGACTTTGGGTACGTCGAGTTCCGCACGCGCGAGGATGCGCGCAAGGCCCGCGAGGTCGGGGTTGTCAAGTGGGACGGAAAGTCCATGAGAGTCGAGGCGAAGAGGGAGCGCGGCGAGGGAAGGGGCGATGGTGGCGGGAGTTATGGAAGGGGACGGGGTGGGAGGAGGGATCAGGAGTATGAGGAGGATGAGTTTGAGAGTAGCGGCGGAGGGAGAGGGAGGGGCAGAGGAAGGGGGAGGGGTTGAGGTGACGTCGAAGTGGGGCCGTTTTGGGGAGTAAGGTGTGTGAGGTGTGTGAGTGGATGTGTAACAGGTGTGGACTCGTGTGTGGTCGAACGTCGATGGACGGTCGAGGTTGCGAGCCACGGTAACGTGCACGAACAGCACTCGCTGCTGGTGTATGTCCCCGCCCCGACCACCCCCACGGAGGGGCTTGAAGCTCCTGGTCGTGGTTGCGGGCCTGGTGAAAAACGCTAGGTACCGTTCGTGCAGCGTGGGGTGGACTACGAGAGGGCATACATCATGGAAGAAAAAGAAAATATGTGATAGCTGGGATGAATATATAAGGATAAGAGAGATTTTTGGTCAAGTTCCTGCAGGCGCTGTTGATTTGGCTGATCACCGGACGCCTTGTTCGTGTGATTAAAGGAGGTCCTATATTTACATACATCACAGATATCTTTTGCCACGCCGTGGTAACATGACGGCGGCACAATTCCTCTCCTATCGCGCGACGGGCACAACCTCAAAACGCCTTCTTGTGAATGACGTCGGGGTCTTCCTGGTACTCTTCGGCCGAGACCCACATCTTTTTGAAGGTGTCTGGATGCCAGGTGAGGTGGATGGAGGCGGGGCGGGGGAAGTGGGGTGAATATGTAGGTCGAGATATTTCTGGCGATTCGAACACGAGGTACAACTCACTCAAAGACGCCAAAATGGACCCTCCAATCCACGTGGAGAACTTCCTCTCCGGAGGCGCGTAGATCTTGATCTTCACGTCCCGCGGGGCCTGTTTCTTCAGTTCAAGGAGCAGGCGGTCGCCGAGGCCTCGAAAGAAAAGAGTTTCACGGTCAAGCCGCAAACCCTGCTAATAATTTCAACCTCGACCTCACCCTTCGTAAGCGTCGTTCCCCCACTCAGGACAACGTTGCCCCATAGGTGCTTCCGCATATCTAAGTCGGCCCGGTTCACGCAGTCCGCGACCAGTTGGTGCAGGCCTGGATCTTCAGACCCGATAAGGTGGGGGTGGAAGAGAACTTCGGGCGGTTGGAAGCGTTCAGTGGAGATCTGAGCCGCGGGGAATCAACTAGGTCCTTAATACCCGGAAGAGTAGAATGTGAAGCACCGACCCACCTTCATGGCCCTCCCATCCGGCAAGACAACCTCCTCGGGCTGACCTCCGTCCTTCTCCTCCTTAGTTGGATTCGTACTGACATAGCAGCACCGCTCCTTGATGCTACGGCATATTTCGAACTCGGCGGTTGTGGAGAGGGTCAGGCCCGAGCGCCGGAGGAGGAGACGGAGATGAGAGGTGACATCGCTTGAGAGGTGGGACGATGGAGGGTGGGAGTGGGGGATGGTGGCGTGGTTAGGGGTCGTAGTCCAAATATGAAAAGCTAATTGAGACTTACCGCCCGGCGACGTCACTCCGTCCGATCGCGTGCGGCATGGCGAACCCTTCATACACTGGGACGCAATGTGTGACTCCGTCGCCAGAGTCCAACACCACACCGGTCGTTCGCCCCGAAGCGTACCTGTGTTTACGTGCCAGCTGTGGGTCACCGCGCACAAAACGCTTCACTGCTTCAAGAGAGATTATACCAACAGTGCCAACACGGCCTGCACGCTGACGAAAAGCGCCGGCACATTGAATGTTTCGAAAAGAATTTGGGCGGCTTGGTCGCGGTTTCGACGGGGGTTGAGAGGAGCCTCGGTGAGGAGTACGGGGTGGTCTTCAGAGAGGGTTTTAATCTCTTCGGTGTAGATGTGGTGCCAGATTCGTTCCATCTACAAAGCAGTGCTCCGGAAGATTAATGTGGGAAAGAACAAGACCCAGGCCCAGGAATCAATCCTCCAACCCAAGTGTTTCAGTCTATCAGATATGTGTCGAGTTGTTTGCAAACATGCTTTGACCTGTGTCCGACGAGACCCTCCCCGTCTTCACCAAAGATATGGCCATTCAATCATATCCCGTCACTCACATCGTTCCAATCTTTAACCACCCCATGCTCCATGGGATAGTTTATTCGCAACAGACCCCTTAACTCCTGCGCCTTTCGTCCGATGAACGTGTCGCCCTCCACCGCGCCTGCCATTACTCTTTGATGCTTTGGCCGACCGACGCTGTCACCACAACGGTATTGGGACGTGCGCAGAAAAGGGTTGAATGATTTTAGATCCCATTTTCCAGTTTGGTTGAGGTTCTCGTCGATGCAGACTCACTAGGAGGGGATGTAGCATTTCGGTTGTTCGTCGCCTGCGAATCCGGCCTTTATGGAGCCCGATCCGTTGTCAATGACGAGAGGTTGGTTGGTGAGCACATCCTCGAATTCCCGAGCGGCCATGCGAAAGGTGAAGGGGACGGGGGAGAGGGGAAGAGCTTTTGATTCGGTTTTTGGCCAACAGTCTTCGTCTGCAAACTCCTTCACATCCTTCACGTCTACATCTGCGAAGAGGACAAGACCAAGCAACTAGAGGGAATGAAATTTTAGATAATTTTTCCAAATTTAAAGATTCCATTTCTGGATAGTGATAGTCTATCGTGGAAAGCGGGCAATCGGATTACATATGGTAATTCATTGAACGTGAAAGCAAACATTTCTACTGTTCTTCATGTGCTTTTAGGTCCGAGATATCGCTGTGGCGAAGAGTTGCACCCTTCACAATGTATTAAACATTCAACAATGGCATTCTTTTACAAAGAAGAATACTAGAATCGGGTCGTGTATGTTGCAGTGGAACCGGTTCTGCTAACTCTCGCAAACTATCGGAAGGAAATAGCTCAAAATGCCAACCAAACCGAATGCACATTCGGAGAAAATTTACCTTGAGTAAAATTACATCCAACTTCTTCCGGTCTGGAGCGAGGTCACGAATGAAAGGTAGCAATTCAGCCTCTTCCCACCGCTGCTTCCTTGCGAAGAGCTCTTGAAAGCGGTCTTTGGGCTCCAGGGACAGGTCTATAATTTTCCAAAACAAGTCCGCTTTCAATACAATAGGACGCAACGTTAGCGGACGATAAGCATATCCTTACCATCTTTCGAAATGTAATGTATATGCGTGATAGAGCGACCGGGCGCAGTTTCTGTTACGTAAAATCCTTCCAAGAACTTCAGGTCCACCTCACAATCGGGTGGGGTCTCCTTGCGCCATCCTAACATGAAAGAGTCCAGAGGCAAAGATTTATGTTCTTTGAGAATGTATTTACCCAGGAAAGTGCTGATCAGAGGGGGCGAGAATGAGTAGATTGGGGCTGATCAAGCCGATGACAATGGCCAGTTACCGTCACAACCGGAAGAGCATTAAGACATCAGAAACTCACGGTATTCCGCTTCAGAGAACATGTGTAGCACGTGTTCTACGACGTCCCCTCGTGGTGGCCGTTCTCCATCGCTCAGAACGGAGGTGCACCAATCCAGGTCCAGACGACTCAATGGCTGGTCCGCTGCAACGGCTGCATAGACGATGGTTAAGAGGAGGGACTTTATGTAGCGTGGCGCAAGAATCTTCCAGTGTCCTTTGTAGAAATTCGGGCATCATGAGACATTCCCTGTTGAAACCAACGAAAAAAGCACTTTGCACCCACCATCAATGTTGATAGCATGAAGCTCGCTTAATCCTTTGTAAAGCTCCTGACATATGGGAATGTTATCGTATTTCCACCTTGCGCCGAGCCGAATTTTGGGACTCCCACCTCATCGCTAGCTTGCGTCGCTGATCGCAGTGTTTCCGTATCAAGAGCTATCGGACAGCTTCAACACTCAAGCCCATAATCGAGCCACATATTTTCGAAAAGATACCTGGAACATCCGACACTTCCATCTGGTCTTCTTCGGGGTCGAAAACATGCTCCATAAGAAGCACCTTTAATCGTTCCAGCTTCGGAGTGGCCAGTGTGAGTTCCAGATATGTTGACGTCTGCGCGACGATTTGTCGACTTCCATCCTCTCGTTCTGATCCCAGGATGAGCATAGAGTTCGAGGTTTGCAGTCCCCGAACGTTGAAGGTCGCGTCTCCAGTAACCAAAACCAAGTTGTCATTGGGGAGTCCTCTGATGATTAGTCTGTTTTCAGAAATACCGGTAATCGGAAGGTAAGGAACGGATGGTCATTCGATTGTTCAAATCAACTACGAGGGAGAGTTCGGAAGAAAAGTCTCACCCGGATCCATCGTCCTCTGAGCCATCTTCGTCCTGGAATAGAGGTACTAGGTCCGATGGAAGCTCAAGTAACCGGTAAGAGTCACTGGAATGGGTGTCCCCGAAGACTATTTCGGTTTGAGTCATATTTCGTGTTTTGGAGTGTAGGGCAGATATGTACCACGCAAAATGCTGCTTCTATTTACTTGACTCAGGAGTTCTAGGAGAAATCTATATACGAAAATACTCGCGAAGGTTGAGGCGCAGGTATATGGATTTTTCACAGAGAGAAATTAAGTGTGAGCCCTTGTTTGATCACTCTACGTCAGTAATTTGACCGGCAATCCAAGCAGCATTATCTGCGTACCTTTATGACTTGTCAACTTTTCCAACAGCCACTTAAGTCTAACACTCTTAAGTGCTTGTAATGGAGTCGGGACTTCAAATGTTATCAATTTCAGGGGATGTACCAAAATCAAATTGACCCACGATTGATTGAGCCTCACTTGGTGGCTGGGGATCCTCCGCTTTTCCAAATATGACATGCTAACTTCGTATGGGATTCACTGCGCTCACACTTCTGCCACCAAACATCATCCCAAGCAAGTTGGTCGTCGGTTGCCAGAAACGAATTGTTGCATCTTCGGCAGAATATGCGCAATTGTTTTACCATCGGGTGAAAACGAGACGACAGTTCTTCCTTTCGGTGTCCCTTCGAGAATTTGCCAAGGAGCGCCCGTCTTAAGATCGAAAACAACAACCTCTCCAGTATTGTCTCCCAACGCAAGGCGTTGAGTCGAGCTCTGGAATTTGACAGCGGGGTAGGTCTTCAAGATGTCCTGTAGTGCCGGTGTAACGCTCGAAAGAAGCGAATCTCTCATGTTTGGGATGTTCGGATCAAGAGGCTTCACAATGACCTCCACAATCTTTGCGAGGAACGGCATGAGCACGACAGGTCTCTGAAAATACACCACAATGTTGAACATGCCAATCATCGTCGCTGTATTCTGACTCACCTTCATGACAACGAAAGTTAATGACATCAAAGTCCCAATCCGCTCGCCCATGCTTGGCCAAATCCATTGTAATGGTACTCACAAACAATTCCGTTTTCGTTGTTGCAACGTGAAGTGTGGCCTGGGGTGCCTTCTCGACCAATGTGGGAGGCAAGTTCGAATCCACTCTCCCCAATATGGAAGATGGCGACGGCGACATTCTTTTTGGGCCCTCGATCATCGAATCACGAAGAACCTTTTGAACTCCCGCGACTGATAGCAGAGCAACACTGGCAGGTCCTCCTGGAGGGTTTGGAAGGAAGTTCCCGAGGTATGAGGAAGTCTGTAGAAGACTAACGCTGCTGATGTGCGGCTCCGAAGTATTCAAGCCACGAGCGAGTATTTCTACCGCCGCGACACGATGCGACACCTTTGTATGGTCAGAAAGCATCGCAATAAGATTGTTCGCCACCGAAAAGGCAATTCCGTTAAAGAGCATGAGTATAAATTGCGAAGACTTATTTTGAGCGAACGTTTACTTACTGGATTTCTTATTCTTCATCCCCCTCATCACTTCCGATGATACCGAGTAACAAGGTGTTCCGCAAAGCGATATCCGAAAGAACTCGAGATCCATCTTGTGGTATGCTCGTACCGGCATCCACTTGATTGAAATAGGGTAAGCCTCACGACACCACAACATGACAATTCTTCTGAAATAAACTCACCCCTCAAAGCCCATTCTTTGTACATGATTTCCTTCTTTTTCCGAGGAAGTCGTGAAATGAGGCCACGGAAAACGCTTCTAGCGGCTTGTTGGACTTCTGCTGCCAACATGTATAAAATCAATGAATGCAAAACATGTACCTGGCGTCTGAGTCTACATTCACGCACGGAGTCCTGCCAGAAATTTGACACGTGGGAGAGAGAGGGGTTGCAAAATGACGGCCCGACCGAATTCGCCAAACCATCCGAGCAGAAGAACGTAACAAGTTGGAGTACATCCTCGTCCGTCATGCTGCTTTTCTCTGGAAGAAAAGGCGTTTGCGTGATGACACTTAACAAATTCCACCGAGAAGAGGTTTCTCTTAACTTACTCTCTTTCGAAAGGACAGCCCATATCATGGCCACAAGTGACATGAGCCGTGAAGCCGTATACTTCGAGCCTACACTCCAATCACTTTCACCGTGGGAAACCTCACTCGGGACAGGTATGCTCAAACCAATTCCAATGTCATACGTGGGTTTTGATATCCCGTACTTCTCGACAAGAGAGTCAACATGAGCATCAAGCTTCCAAGGGTGAAGGCAGGCGAGGACCGCCCGCGTCAGATCCTCGCCCGTTGGTACTGCTGGGGGCGCCCTTTGTGCTGAGTCTTCGTTGCGCATCGCAGCTCCCGACTGTGATCGCAACGTCCGTTTGGGCCATGTGATGCTTGCGGCGCAAGATCCAGTGTGGCAAGTCGGCTTGGTCCCCGATTCGTACCCCCGCCCACAGTGACTGGACCGATAGTGCCATCGTCGCTCGACACAGATACCTTGATGGTGGCAGTGGGTGCATTTTCGTTATTGCCATGGGCTTTGGCGGGAGTGTTTATCCGCGCTGGTGGACCCGCGACTGTCTTTGGGTGACACTTGGGCGAAGGCCTCCTTGGCATCGGACGTCAACTCTTGCAGCTCCGCGAGTCCTTTTCGGGACGTCTTCCTCACGGACTCTGTTAGAACCGACAAAGTGGCAGTCCCAGAAGTGGTCGATTTGGCATGTTCTGAATCGTCTTCAGATGTCCTCGATCTGCGGTGCAAAGCCACGTAGGACGGTGTCAATCCGGCAGTCCGGGAGGCCCGGATCGGAGTCGGCGATTCTGGGGGGTGGTTTGGAAGATCTGTTGTACAAGTGTTCGTTGATCAGTCGTCGAATGTTGACAGACAAGGCGAGAACCGGTAAAGGCCCTGAAATATTTTGGCGGGTTAATTGCTGAATTGCTTGCTGAAGTAACACAAATGAACTTACTGCCGTCCGTCCCATGGTTTCCACCAGAAGGACCGAATATCGATTTTCCCAAACTTTTCAAGGCTCCAGGTGTGAAGTCAACCAGTTGCTTGGTTTCTCCTGCTTCAAGGGCCCAATCATGAGACTCGATGCGATCCAGCGCCCCTGTGTGATCCCTCCAGACGTACACAGAGCCATCTAAACAAGTAACAAGGAGTAAATTTTGCGAAGGAAGGTATGACAGGGAGGTCGGACGTTGGCGAGGAGGTCGGACGTTGGCGAGGGTGTGATATCGAGAGGAGACTTTGCACGAGAGTTTTTATCAATCGGACGAGATATTTTCCTCCACCCATTGGCAGCTCTCACGTTCGGAAACCCTCTCCTTCTATAAGGCTGACGCCACCATCACCCCACCACGCTGCAACACATCCCTCCCGTTTGCTTCCTTTCGGGATAACATGCGCCCCAATACACCCTCCCGAATGGTCGTCTTTCCGAGCAATACATGCGCCATCCTTGCAATCCCAGAATCTCAGCAAAGACTCCCAAGAGCCAGAAACGAGCACTTCTTTGGTAGGTGTGGCATATGAGGCAATGCATAGAACATGAGCCGCGTGAAGGTGGAGTTCCAGAATCGATGTCGAATCGGAATGTGCATAATGGCTTGAGACAGATTCAGGTGTTGGTGGTACCCCAACCGGAACAAAATGGGTATATATGAGTGAAAGGGGTCCCAACAAAATCGAACCGTCGCTGTGTCCGATAGCAACTCGCTCCCCAACCACTCCAACCACTGTTGCCATTCGGTCGTTCAGTCGCCAATCCGCTTTTCCAACGAGAAAAGTCGTTCCTCGGTCTACCGATGCTGTTCCATCAGCTTCTCCAATGTCAAGAGGCACATTTCCGATCCAAGTGGCTGTACTATTGGACCAAACCGATAAGACCAGTACAGATTTTTTGGCGCCTTGTACGACACAAATAGCCGGGTCGGGAATGTAGCCTGCAGTGCCACTGGACGTTGGAGATCCTGGGGCATCGGCATATCTGTGCTCGAAACAGTAGATTGTAGGTCCAAACGCGCGGATTGTGGATGCGAGGACGAAGATGTATGGAGGTGGTACCGTCGAGTTTGTCCCGTCTAAACACGAAGGTTGGAAGAGACTGTAGCGTTCACATTTGTCCAGCATACAATTACATGTTCCGAAATCCAACTGCACCGCTTCCACCATTTCCGTCGCCCATCAATCTTTGGGACTTTACCAAAACCGTTGATCCCGACGGTGAAACATCATAAATGACAACTCCTGCCTTGCCAACGACCGCGACACGTTTTCCTTCGGACATGGAGATACCTGAGAAGGTGGTGGCAAGGTGGCGAGGTGATTTTGGAATTCAAAGGCGTCACCGCTTTCCAAACTGGACTATCCTGAGGGTGCCGTAGGCGGTGGTTCGGGGGACATGTGTTGTGGACTATTCCGCGAGTGTGTGACGACATTCAATGAGGAGGCAGAGAATATATGTGTGCGGACGGAGGCATCGTAGTGAGCTGCCACCAGCAGAACAGGGAGCAGAGGGGCTTACTGGAGGTGGGGTGGGTCGCCTTCCGTCCAAGGGGGCTGGTTGGTTGAACATCTCCAATTTCAATACCAGGAGCGAATTCGAAACCGCTGGTCCAATGAAGTCCGACAGACACCAAGGCCAGGACCTCGAATGACCACGAATCCAGAATAGCAACGTGTGGTGTTCGCCCGGCGACAAGAAAGTGCGACGATACCGGCGAGAGGCGGATGCAAGTGACAGAACCGGGGTACGCGAAGGGATTCAAGCAACGACACGATGGAGATGGGTATGAGTGCAGGGAGATCGCTCTACAGTGATTCCATCAACACAGTGAAGACAAATATGGAGGTGATTCTGTCGATTACGAACCCGCTCTCGGTTCCCCCAATAATTGCCCAGTCCGGTCCTTTCCCAGCCACCGAGTGCTTCTCAAAATCAGCTTTCACGACCGACAGGGTAGTTATTCGCGATGAGTGACCCAACAACAGATGGCGTGGTTTAAACTGTAAAGAAGTGGTTACTACAAACTTTGGATTGGACGAAGGCATCTTGCTGATCTGCTCGATCTTCACCTCCTCCCCTTTCAACTCACTAGGTTGCCACCAGTTGACACTGGTCAGTTTCCAGCTTCAAGTACTCCGTCGACATCTTTTCCGCTGTCATGTCCCACCCCCGATGTTTCCTTCTCGCCGTTTCGTGCCGTCTCAGGATCAATATCGTCTCTCGTCAGCAGCCATATCTTTCCGTCCGCGAATCCTACAATCACGAACGTCCCGTCAGCAGATGCTACAGAACAACCGGCAGAGGAGAGCGGCAGAGAATGCTGCCACCTTGCGATTGGCGTGATCATGGCGATGTAGTTGGAGCCGTTGCCATCAGACGGAATTCCAAGCCGATGGGAGAACGAAGGAATCGGGGTATAAATTCGCCTCCGCGACGAATGAAAAGTTCCTGCGTCCAGATTCTTTTTACTCCTGGCGGGAGCTGGGAAGCGTTTCCCTTCGCCAAGTGTGGGTTCGATTTCAATTCAACCGGACTTCGTTATCTGTCAACACCAGAGCCGAATTCGTCCTAGCAATAGAATACCGGTAAATGCAAATGGGAGGCAGTTCGTTCTTTTCTAATGAAATATTTTGGGCCTTGCACTTACAGTTCGGATTGTTCAAAGTATGGATAACTTTACCACCAAAACCGAGCTTAGATACTGAAAAACGCAATTCGAAGTTTAGAAAGGCTTAGGTGGTTTTGAAGTTCATATGAAAATGTTGTGATCCAACCGTCAGTCGTCTTCTGAAAAACATCAACCCCAACGATGGACTCTGGCGTTTTACTCGCCACGCATTTAGCAGCACTCTGGACTCAAACCCAGGGAGAGATCCCCTCATCACTTTCTTACATCGGGAATGGTGAGCGATCGGCTCTTGTAAACGTCCCCAAGGCATCGGCATCAAAGCCCATACATTTCCGATTCCCATCGTTACAAGCGCTCCATATGATCGCAGTAGTCGCGTACTTGAATCAACCTCCATCGTCACCTTTCTTCCGGTGAGGAAACGAAATCAAAGGGGAAATGGAGAACAGTTTTCGCTGACGACAGCACATTGTCAAAGGCCCAACGCGGACCACGGCATCGCCTTCGGGGTCTGCGCAGTACCGTTGACACTCTACGCCTTGCATTCCGGTGATGCGTCCTCCTTTTCCTGTGAGTGTGGCATTCACTTGAAACTCCGCTCTATTCATTCTGAGACCCAGACGAGCCCTTTTCACTTCACTCCTTCTTTTGAGTAGTCTGGTCGACTCCCTCCTAATGATCCTAACTCTCTGGAAACCCGAAGTGCTCTATTCAAGGTTCAGAACTCTTGCTGTTGCGTTGTTGGGATGTGTTTTGACTGGATTTCTTGGTTACGCACTCGCGGGAAGTGAGTTGGTATATGCCGTCACGTGGTATTGTGTCCGATGACTTCCAAATCTTGTCAGTTCGCGCAACAGGGGATCTTGCGTTCCTCTCCCTTCAAGTTTTCATATTCACCTTGGCCTGGAGACGTTCTGCACTCTCCTTTGGTCGAAGCTTCTCTGCCGGTGAGCTGAGTTTTCTTTGTCAGATCATCTCCTTGCTTGGTGCGGACGCAGCTACAAGTACTTTGAGCACCTTCGTGGGGCCTGTGAGTGACATTGCAGGCAGTCCTCCTCGTCATGTTGCTCATCACCACGGAAAATGAAGAACATCAGCTTTGCAAATGTACCAAGATCCCACGTCTTCGTTCTATCGCAATCGTTAATCTTGGGAATGCTGCTTGTTCCGACTGCAATATCCTTTCCACTTTCGAAACTGCCAAAGACGTCCAAGGAGTCGTCACCCTCTTGGACAACTGTCGCCCTCATTTATATTGGCTTTGTGGCATTCATCGCATCTGCAATATGGCCTTGGACGTGGTTCTCAATGGGAGAGGAACCGTTTTCCTGGTATGAACGATTAGATCCCCTTTTAGAGACCCTCGATTAACCTTGTACCGCCATGGTATTGCATTACTGCCTTCAGGGTCATCAATGGAATCGCATTCAACCAGAACCGGCTTGGCCTGTTTGCAATGTTTTTCGGCCTGGCATCGTCCGCGTACTTCGTGGACAGTTGGCTCCGTCGACCCGCCGAAACGTACGCCGATGTGAATGTGCGGCGCAAGTTCTTCCACGCCGTCGCGGTGCTGATGTTCATTGGAGGGTATTGGGTTGACGTGAGTTGACCGATAAGCAGTAACTGAATGTTGGGATTACTCTTACCCACACCCCTCCTAGCCTTCCTTCCTCCGCCTTTCCTTCGCCGTTGCTCAGAGTCTATTCATTTTCTTGGAGATTCTCCGGTTCAACCGCGTCCCTCCTATCGCGGACGCACTCGACTCTTATCTGAAACACTTTACAGCCAAGACGGATATGGGGCCACTTGTCGTGAGTCACATATACTTGCTTATTGGATGTGCGGGACCGGTGTGGCTTGATAGGTGAGCGTCGCCTTTTGGTGCTAAGTCTGGCATCTTCCACGTGCCAACGAAAGGCTAACCTATGGCTCCTGACCAGACTCGCTGGCGGAGAACCCAACGTAACAGCCGCCTTGTCCGGCATCATTGCACTCGGCGTTGGTGACTCCCTGGTTTGTGGTGATCTCTACGGAGTGCACGTTCGTCGACATTGTACTAGATGATTTACATTGCAGGCATCCTTGATCGGCATTCGCTACGGGTACACAAAGTGGCCCGGCCACTCAACTTCGTTTGAAGGTTCCGCAGCGTTTGTAGTGGGAACGTTGGCGGCTATAGCGGCAGTCCGGTGGATATGGGCTGTGCCATCGTTGCTGTCCTGGATGGTAGGTGGCGTCTTTCGAATATTCAGGTCTCACGTGAAAATTTAAAACCCTTGTACACAGACTGTTTCTATTGTTATCGGTGCCAGTGGGTCCCGTCATTATTGTCTCTTCCGGTCGTCGAGTGGACAATATTCATGAAACCAATTAGGTGTCATGGAGGCCACGTCTTTCCAGAACGACAACCTCATTCTCCCCATATTTCTCTTCGCCGCTTTCAGGCAGTTCGAACCATAGACGATGGTGAACGGTGGGCGGGTGGCAGTGGCGTCATTCAAAATAGCTTTTCAATCTATTCGACGAATAATTATGTCCCAGCAAAAAAGAACTCCTACAACAGTTTGCTCCCAGCATCCTGTTTGAACATCGCTTTCGGGAACAGAGGGCTATATTTGGCTTAGCTTTGACTTTATTTAGGTCGGGAGACAAGGGGGGGGGAACACACCGATTTGTGTGAACGGAGGCGAAACCCGACCACCGAAGCCACGCGGGCCGATGACCGGTTTGGGGACGAGTTGGGGGACTGCTGGATTGATTGTGTCTGTTGCGACTGCTGAGTTACATTCGACTGCGTACTTTTTATCGGCGGACTTGATCATCATATCACCCGCCGAGGCCCAACTGTGAGCCACCCTGATCATTGAGCTGTCTGCGGGTCATTCGGACTTGCGACAGTAGGTTTTGCGTCTTGTTATGTCAATGCTTTGAACAACAGGGAATACATTTTGACGCCCCGGCAGATCGTCTGAGACGGGTGAGCGGTCCATGCAAGTGAATCAATTCGGTGCCAGCTTTGCAGCTGCAGAAATATGTTACAAGACTGTCTACCAAAATAGCTGGTTATGTGCTGCACTGCTTCAGGGGCGTGAGGAGCATCGTCAAGGACACGACGAACTCACATCTACACGATTTTTGCCTAGCTAAAAAGAGCAGACCGTCGTGAAACTTCACGGCGCCATTTGTGATGATGTCGCGGTGGTCGAGAAATATTTTGGGGGAAATCGAACCGAAATCGGACGATGTTCATATGACATATATTATCTGTAGCACCCTCGCATTTCCGTGAGTATTTCCTGGTTGCGCTTTAGCGAGCACGGGTCACATCGTACTCTGTCTAAAAGTTGAACATGCTCCTGGCAAATGGCCCTTCCACACGAAATGCAAATCGTGTGTCCACTTCCTTCAGCCTTGCATGCTGAGCAAAAGAAGTGCGCGCACCCTGGCTGCCAGCACGTGCGATTTTGATGTTCAACGCAGTGTTCTGCAGGATCAAAAACCAATCGCACCCCGAGCATGACTGTACTTCAAGTTGCTCCGGTCCCTCTTCGAAGACACTCTCGCAGAGGTTGCACATACAAGTGGTTGAGACATGACCAACACAATCGCTGCGATGTCTCCAGGGCTTCAGGTCGTGTGAGGTTCCAAGGGATAACAGATGCGGAATCGTCTCTACTGTCCTCCAAATCATCTGGTCGGTCCTCTGCGACCCCCTGGCCATCGGCCACATATCGCCACCACATCCTTCGCATATGGCAGGAATCACTTCCGTCCGTGGAAACATTTTCTGAATGGCGCGTACAACAGATGCGTAATCGGATTCTACCCATCTCCCACATGTCCCCATGAGGTCAAGACGCTGCAACGGAGAGTCCACATTCCAGCTTGCTTCTGTAAGACGTGTCCTTGGTGATGCCTCCACGAAAAGGTCGGAATAGCGCACAATGTCCAGGCCCTGGCAATGGCGAAACGAAAGGACCCTAACATGGGGCAGCTGGAGGGCCACCAGCAGAGTCCGAGTTGTCACGGCCGCTCCATCGAGCTTCATTTCCACGATTCCCGTCTTCACGTAGTCGCTCGCTCTTGGCGCCGAAGTCTTCAGGAAAGGAGCGATCCACCTGTCAAACTGCGCCAGGGACTTCGCATACCCAGTGTCGTTGAATCGATTGGGTGCCAGGTCGGAATAAATCCAATCGTACCCAGACTGCAGGGACGTGAACAATGCGCCGGAAGTGGTGGGAGACGAGGACAGGCGGACGATGGCTCCGACGGGGAGGTAAAAGCAAGCAGTTTGGAGCGTTTCGAAGGAAGAGCAGAGAGGGAATGGCGATTCATTGGATTGCCAGAATGTTTTATTTTGGAAGACCGAAGCAAAAGTTTGACTTACCCGGTTTCCACCAACGCTCAAATGCTTCATAGAATGGTGCTCACGCACTTATACGAGGTACGAATTTAGCTGGCAATGTATATATAGATTTTTCGGACAGGGGGGATCGTGCACCACTTCGTTTGAAGAAGATTGGGTTGTATTTCGAATTGAGTGACGCATTGGCTGGCTTGTTTCTTGCAGTTTGAAATATCAAAATGGTAATCGATAATTCGAGCCCCATTTGAAATGTTGGGCATCGGAAGCCCTGCAGTTGAAACCTTTAACTTTGAAGAGGTGGCTGGTGATTGATTTTCTGGGAGACGTTCGTGGGTCAAATGTCTACAAGTATTTAACATTCAACTTCCTTCACTTCAAACTTCAGCAATAGTAAAAAGGACTGGTTTATTCTGATCTGCTTGCTCCACAAGAGATTCTTTCTCGCCTTCTTCTCTTAACACAAACGTCACGTACTCCCTTCTCAACTTGTTTCCGTCGTTTGCCCACCTCCAGCCAGCTTCCGAATCTCCTCCGCAATCAACTCCCCCATGAGATCATACCCTTCCACTGTCAAATGCGTTCCGTCTTCATCGTACCACTTGGTCAGTGTCTGGCCGTCGCTTTCGTGGGGTGGAATTCGAGCAGCGATGTCGAAGAAGATTGCCCGGCCGGGGGGGAGCAATGGGCCCGCTATAGTATCACTAAAACGAATATATCTAGTCGAACATGTTTCAAGGATTTTAGAGTTGAAGCATGCAGCTCACCGGATAAGGTTGTTCAATTGCACCCTCTTCTCGGGGACTTTCATTTCTGGCCACAAATGAGCTTCAGGATAGTCGAGCACACTTAATGCGAGGACCTTTGTTTCCTCGTGATGGGCGAGAGCAGTCTGATACAGGGCCTTCAGCGCGGCGGCGATAGATTCTGCCTGAGTGCAGCCAATATTCGTGATCATCTTTGGATGGGGAGACAGCAACGGACAAAGTATACCTACAGATTTTGCTGAATCTTCAATATCATTGGTCCCTGTCCGTAATACAGACGCGACGACTTCAATCTTCTCCCGAAAGTCGACAACTTCGCAAAATCAAATTACCTCCGAGAAGGATCACCCAATCAAACGGCCTCAGCGCCGTTTCCAACCTTTTCTGCAATCTTCCCATAAATCCGTCATTTGAATCGGCTGAGACAACGACGTCGCCCCTCTGCCCTTCCACGACAATCTCGATGTCGCCCTCGACCCAAGCACCGGGCGACGGAGGTGTTGTAGCGAGGGATCGCTTCAAGGACAGTCCGTATGTGTGGTCGCTTCCTTCCGAGTGCGCACCGAGCGTGTACGAATCTCCCAGCAGCAGGAATGAAGGCATGGTGTTGGGTGGGCTGACCAAAGTCGCATGAATTTTAGATTATCCGGGCAGCGCAAGATCACTTCCGTCACTCCGAGCGGGAGTTGCGTCAACGTCTCACCACTCACACGAAGGTTGCACAGTATGAGGAACTCAACGTTGGGCCGAGATGCGGACCTTCCTAAGAGCGCACGATTGCATCTCGCTTGGCTGTTCCGGAGTCGAGAGCCTTGGACGTTTGGCAACAGACTGTTCGTCCAAGGACCTCGAGTTCGTGGACCAGCTCACGGAGGGGCACATGATCGTGACAGTATAAAAGCACGTGTTGCGCTGCTGGTAGCGAGACGGGCCGTGTCCTTATGTTTGAGTTGAGGTTTTGGCCCTCACGTAAGTTGCGGATGAAGGTGCTCGGTCGGCGGTGGAAAGTGGCGGCGAGGTCGCTAACAACGACGTGGGAACTGTTGAACTTCTGCATATGTTTGTGTGGTCGCTATGATCACCTGAATTGAACTCTCGTCAAAATCTGACCAAGAAATCCGGGCAAATAGTATTCGGTGACGCGAATCGCCTTCGTTAGGTGGATATCGGAACCATAGCCTCCGCCGACTCACCCATACTAACCAATCTTTGGCGACAGGAAGATTCACTTTTCGATCCTCCTCCTGCCTCTTCCAACCCATCCGCCGTTCTTTACGGCTTCTCCCCTTTGTCGTGAAGTACTGTGCGTAGACTGCACGTCGTGGTCCAACCAAGGGATGTTGAGAGTTGGAACTCTACTGGTGCCGACTTCGCCAATGTCATCACCATGCACCTTCCTGGGCCCACTGACGTGAATTTTTTAGTCTCGGGTGGAGGCTTGGCGGACAATGACGAGCTCATCTCTGCTTGGGTGAATATCGGAAGAACCCTCCCTGCACGGTGTCTCTGGTTCCACATCGATCAACAATACACTGCAGTTGGTAGAGTTGCGTGGCGCGAAGCGCTGGGTCGTGTCAGGCGAGAACTCGTGGGGCAAAAGGTTTACTTTGGGAGAGATTTGCCGTGAGGATCATGGACGCTTCGGTGTTCCTCTTCTTGATGAAGTTCTCGACGGTCGGAAAGGATCGGAATCGCGCAGAAAACTCGATATTGTATTAAGCCTAATGAAGGACCGCTGTGTATGATTTGCCCTTTTGTTTTTACATAAGCTTTCACCTGGAATTGACCCGCATTTCGAACGCCGAAAAGATCAATTACAGAGAGCATATGTGCTCTAGAAGTCTGGATCAAATAACCAGCTGCCGTAGATTCGAAGTCCAAAAGTACAACAGAAACCGCGGACGAGTCGATACTCTCCCAACTGAGAAGTACGTTGTGCGTTAATAAAACATAACATTGCTTATCGTCTCTATAATTGCAGTTCCTCAGTTCTTTTGTCTACGACAGCCCGACGTTCATTCTAATCCCTCCACTCCCTGGCAGAACGGGCTCCCCTCCCTTCACTCTCCGAACGCCATTCCGAGAGAAGGTTGATCTCGATGCGACTTGAACCGAGACGTCACAACCGCAAGTCGTGCCAGGAGGAGCAAAAGTTGAAGGATATGTTTGTCCGTGAGTCACCGTTCATCCCAGTCCTATTTAGTAGGCCTGCTGATAGAGCACGGTAACCAACGCCTCGGCAAGCGATAGCACATGCAGAATCCGGAGATTCGGTGCTCGAAAGCTGCCGCAGCGACGTTTTCAGGGACGACAGGGCAGTCTGACTGAGATTTCGAAGGAGTGGATCACGTTTGCGTCTCATTGACTCTTTGTGAATGTGCGAAGAACTCACATGGACGACAAGACGTCGTCGTTGATTGGGAGAGGACAGTTGTCAAAGGGGGACATATTGAGCCAGTCATAGGCGGAACAGCGCGATGCTTCGAGGAGGCTCGACAGAAATGGTAAGGCGTGGTGTGCTTTGCAGTACAAGGTTCGCTTGATACTCAGCTCCTGTCTCTTATCGGGAATGAACGCCGGTCGGGAATCGGGACAACAGAGGAAGGAAAGCGCATATGAAGCTCATAGTGGAACTCTTCATTGAGGAAGCCGGAACGAACTTACCATACGAGGGAGATGCTATTATCCTGAAAATTTTGCACCACATATGTGACACTTTCAGATGGAACTTGACTGGAGGTGTTAGACAAGTTATGCTGAAAACTACATCTTTCCCTTCCAACGACGTTATCTATAGCCTAACGCATGCCAAGGTCTCGTTCCGCTGGAATATCGCCCCAGAAGGTTCATTCACGCCCTCGTCTTCTCTCCGCAAATATGCCTTCAGCAGCACCCTCCCTTGGCGGCCACTCCGCCTTGAGTAGGTTCGATCTTAAGAGTCTGCCCCTGAGGAACGGAGGGTCCGTCGGCGGTCTGCGACTCGAGGGCTTTGTTAGACACAATGCGGTAGATTTCTGAGTGCAAGGTAATGGGGTGGGTGATCAGTCGGCAGGAGTGTGACATGTCAGAGATCTTCTTCACGCAAGTATTCTCTGCTCTTCAACTCACCTGTGAGAATCTTTTGGAAGGCAAGTTCGACGTTGGACGAGTCCAATGCGGAGGTTTCGATGAACATGAGCGAGTTTTCAGCTTCAGCGGTGGGGAGAACGCCCGTGTCAGTCGGGATACACTTTCGAAGTCCACCAATTCCCCCAAAACAGATCGCCGATGTTCTGTCTCCAGCAGAAATTCGAATGCAGACAGACTGGTCCCCCCTAAGATTCCCATCGAATGAAAGATCCTGTCCCCAGGCCGTCTTCCACCCGATGCTGTGAACTTTGTAACCGGCAAACTCACTTGCGAACGCCTTAGCCTCCTCGGTCGGAACGGCCCTCAAGTGTCTCAAATCACTCTTGTTCCCGACGAGCATGATGACGATGTTGGAGTCGGCGTGGTCACGGAGCTCTTTGAGCCACCGTACAACGTTCTCGTACGTGATGTGCTTGGCAATGTCATAGACGAGAAGAGCGCCTACGGCTCCGCGGTAGTAGCTGAATTGTGGTATGGAACGGTCAAGAGCACGTCGCAAAAAGTTTTCTGCCATCGGAATCATCGGAAACAGCTCCTTCCGATCTGCAATGCCGCCTTGTCCATTCGTTGCTCCAACTTCGTCATCCAGTTTCAACTCACGCGCTTGTGATGGCCCGGTACCGCTCCTGCCCGGCCGTGTCCCAAATCTGCGCTTTCACAGTCTTTCCATCCACCTGAATGGATCGTGTAGCGAACTCGACACCGATGGTGGACTTTGACTCGAGGTTGAACTCGTTTCGGGTGAATCGGGAAAGAAGGTTGGACTTTCCGACGCCTTGGGGGGAGAAGTGATAGATTATTAAGCAGAGTGCAAACGTAAGGTGGGCGTAGTAGGTCAGTTTCGCGAGTGAGAAAGTGATGTTGAGGAATCTATGGACATACCGGAGTCTCCAATGAGCACGACTGGATAGAGGGGAGACAGCGGGAAGCGGGCCGATCAGTAAACATAGCGATTCAGTCAGAATGCCTGCACGCGTTCTGCGATCATCATTGGACCATGAAATTCATCCGCGCTCCTTGTTATTTGTCAACCAGCAGTTGTCGCAGCGAAAAGAACCCTCCCATCCGGAAATCGAAAATTTTTGCCGTTTCGCGTTCCTTTGAACTTGTTTATTTCGATAGTTCGTGCGGGCTCCGTCGGATGTGGATCTCCTCACAGTCTTTTCCACGCAAATCCGTTGGCGATTTGGAGTCGCCCCGTCAAGCATCGAATCGGACAGGCACTTCTCTTTCTCCATTGAATTGAGTCCGTCGACAAAAGCGATTATCGCTCCTCCTATCTTCCCCGCTCCGTTGGACATCGGCAGAACACGAGTGGCTTCTTGGTGTTTCTTCCCCGGATTGAAGGCGAAAATGATATCAGGGTCCCCTCATCAGACGCACTTTTAAAGAGATAGTCGTATTCGTCGTCCTTTGACATGGTTGGGGTGGGTGCTGGCGGATACCGGAGAAGCGACCTCTGTTGGGGTCGAAAGCTGCGCCATGCAGCGCCACAAAACCCTCCTCATTTATTGCGCTGTCGGAAATGAAGTAAACTTGGTGATGCTTTTCCAGTCCTTTATTTACTTGGTACTACGCAGGGCGACCCGTTCCACCTTATTTCTTGTCTGGACTGCATGACCACGAACTTCCCCCGAGAATAGCGATCTCCAAGCCCGCCCAATCATCAACGAACTCACAACGACACTAAACGAGGACAAGGCCATGGCGAGACCGGCGAACTCAGGCGTGATCCAAAAGTGTGAGTCTAGTGGCAAGAGAACACCCATTGCAAGCGGGATACCGATAGCGTTATAGCCACTGCGATCAGATCAAAATGTGAAAGTTGTTCCGTTTCGTTTCATCACCAAAGCTCTGAACGTTTGACACTCACAAAGCCCAAGCGAGGTTCCACTTCATCCGCCGCACCGTTTCCCCGCTGAGCTGCAAGAAGCTTTCGACCAGCCGGAGATTTCTCCTGCCCAGTACCACACTTGCGGCCCCCATAGCCATCTGGCTTCCTCTCGGCATGGCCACACCGACGTCAGCTTCGGCCAGAGCAGGGGCATCGTTGATCCCGTCTCCAACAAACATGACGAGGGAGGGCGAATGCTTTGCTTGGAGCTCTCTGATAATCTGTGACTTGCCGAATGGTGTGACACCGGCATGAACGTTGGATTTCGGGATCCCAAGCTCGCTGGCAACTAATTGATTTGCAGACAATGAATCGCCCGAGAGAATATGGACAGATATCCCGCGAGTATCTTGAAGGTGAGACACGAGATCGGCAGCTTGGGGGTTCAGTGTGTCCTTCAACGAAAGAGAGGCAAGGAGTGAAGGCGTATTCCCCTCAACCTGAGTCCGAGTTTTGCGGACAAACACAACGAGGATTGTTGAGCCTTCGCCATCTAAGTGCTCGCATTCAGAAGCAACTTCGGAGAGTAGCTTCTTCTTGTCTCGAAAGTGTTCTTCGATCCAGCGCCGACTTCCGATGAGTAAAGTCCCCCAATCGGGAATCTCGGCAAGTAGACCCTTTCCAACCTCCTCGTGCACTTGAGGGATGCCCCAAGTCCGCAACTTGTCTCCGCCGCCAACCTTTTCGGATGCAAAGTCCGTGATAGCACGAGCCACTGGATGCTCTGACATGCTCTCCACTGCAGCAACTAGCGCCCAAAACGACGCTTCGTCCATGTCACGACCCAGGTTTGTCCGCACGGCCGTGACCTTCTGCTTCCCCTCCGTCAAGGTGCCAGTCTTATCGAAGGCCACACATCCAACTCTCGTCGCCTTCTCCATTGCAGGTGCACCGCCCTGCACGTATATCCCTTCTCGCGCTGCCAAACCCGTTGTGACCACAACGGCAGCTGGGATGGCGAGTCCGAGAGCGCAGGGACACGCGATGGCCAGGACGGAAACAGCTGCGGCGAGAGGAAACGTGGAAGGTGATGCGAAAGGTGGTAGAGCCGGGAGAGGTGCAAGGGACCAGAGGGCAAATGTGAGGGCGGAGAGAGTGACGACTGTTGGGACAAATCGGGCGACGGCACGGTCAGCGAAAGAGTGGAGCGGGGACTTCGCGAGTTGAGCTTGAGTAACCTGATAATGGCATTATCTAGCAGGTGGCAGCATTTCTTCCGGTCTTCAGATGTTATTTCACTCACCATTTTCGCAACTCCTTCAACAACCCGTGCTGTCCCCGTCTCCCTCGCTTCCACCACGCCGTTTCCTTCAACCACAACCCCTCCCGCAACCACTCTCTCTCCAATATCACGAACCACTGGCACGCTTTCCCCAGTCAAAATTGCCTCGTCGACCCCTACTTTCCCCCGGCGAAGTATCCCGTCTACGGGGACAACCGAGCCCCGGGCGAGTACGACCAAGTCACCCCTTTTGACGCGCGCCAGGGGTACGGAGACGTTGGCAGTTGAGGTGAGCGAGGGTAAGACCGGTACGATCTCTGGGAAGGCCAGTTGTGTCGCGAGCGATCGCACGAGAGAAGTCGCCCGCATACGAGCGGAGTGGTCGAGGTGGTTCCCGAGGAGCACGAATGTGATGAGGACGGCGGATGTTTCGAACCATGCCGAAGGGCCATGGTTATGGGAAGTAGTGTGGGTCTTCGATTCCAGTAAGCTGGAGCTTTGGTTGGACGCGGATGGAGAAGACGGTGGGAATTTCTCTGAAGAACTGTCGTGAAGGAGGTGTGCCTGTGCTGTGGGGTTTGGCGCCATGCCAGAACTAAAAACGCTGGCGAGGGAGAACAGGTATGCCTGACGTGTTTCCATATCGAAAGATAAAACATTGGACGGTGAGGAAGGAAACGGCGGAGTATAAACAGGGTCGTACGTACAGAACCACTCCCAAGCGTCACCAAGACATCCTACGAAGAGAAATTGGGTATCAATGATTATCACGAGACATAACAACTAGACAGTCTCACGAACCATATTCGCTCCTCCACCTCTCAAAGATCTCCACGCGCCTTTCCAAAACCTCGCTCCAGGACCGCCCACAACGCCAGTGGCGAGGACGGTGAGGAGGATGTCCTTACGGGTGGGTGCGCCTACGCCCGCCGGTTCGTCCAAGGTGTCAGAATGGACAAGTCCCATAGAAAGGAGGAAGATAGGGAGCGTCAGGGCGGAGGAAAAAAGGAGGGGGCGGGTGTATGGGTTCTTGTTGGACGATGAGTCTGAAGATGACTTGCTCGAGCCATATTCAGCCGTCTGCGAAGATACTTCCTCCGGAGGAACTATACCCGAGGGGCTAACATCGATGGCGACTCCATTTGAAGTGCCGAAGTTGCCCTCCTGCACTTTGACGGCACCCGCTCTGTACCCTGCAGTTTCCACAGCCTTTTTGACCCGGACCTCAGCATCATCAATCCAGGACGACAAACGTTTGGAGTCCTTTGCAGTTTGAAGTTTGGGTGGCACCGGCAATTGTACCTGGCCGGTGTTGAGCATGAGGTTGATAGAGATATTGTTGGCATCCGGGAACTCTGAGCGCAACTGTCGGTCAATTGACGCTTGGCAGCCTGCGCAGTGCATACCACCGATATCAACTGAGAGTGACACAGATGCAACAGGTGCTTCAGGCGTCTGTGCTTCTGCGTCGCGCGGAGATATGGCCGAAATCGTTTGGGAGGGTATCATGTCTGGTAGATCGTACCGAAAGTGTCGTAGTGAAAATCCTGCCTTCTCCACTGCCAAACGAGCCTTGGATTCAAGCTCATCTGTAAAGAGATGTGCCGGGATGGAAACTGACGCGCTATTGAGTAGTAAGCTGACTGAAATTGAATCCACGTCAGGAATCTGCTTCCGGAGAGCCTTTTCCACGGATGCAGCGCATCCTGAGCAGTGCATGCCATGGATTTCGAGAGTAAGCTTGACGGAGTGCTTTTGGTCGACAGAACTACTGAATTCCTGGGAACTCAAGGCATGAATGGGTGGTAAGTAAGATGGAATAGACGACGAAGTCCGGAAGGTAGAACCAACGACTGCGCTTCGCGTGATTTTAAAACGTGTTGAGCTCCAATTGGCCCGAAAATGCCGATACGGTGAAGTGGCAAGTGTAATCCGGTCCGCCATCGCGACACCCGCAGTCCGAAGCCGCATCCTGATTGCAATCATTGGTCGTTTGCTCATAATTCTTTCGAATCCTTGTCAGCGAACACGTCGGACACGTGTTTCACCGTGCCGGCCGGCGATAAGAGCGCATTTGCATCAAACGGCGTTTTTTGCGGGACCACGGCACAATCATTTTTTCTCGTTGGCTCACGTTGTCGAAGCGGACCGGAAATCGGCCTTGAACGGACTATATTGTTCTTTACTCCTTACGGAAACTCGGGTCCTCCCGGTGGCATTCCCAATCATTCAACTTCATTATCAAATGAACCTTCTCGACCTTCCCAATGTGATTCTCCACATCATCTTCGCGTTCCTCGCCACGGACACCCTTCCGATTGCGTGCTGCGTATCATCTTCGCCTTCCTCGCCACGGACACCCTTCCGATTGCGTGCTGCGTATCATCTTCGCCTTCCTCGCCACGGACACCCTTCTGATTGCGTGCCACGTATGTCGCCGGGCTCGCGAATCGTAGCGCAGCTTCGAACTTGGCATAGGCACAACCTTCAATTCGAGTGCGAGTACGGCTCTTCGGCGGAGTTCCAGGCAGCAATCACAATGGCGACCAGGGTACCCAAAAATCTAATTTTTTTTGTGGAATCGCCTCGGCCTTCGCAGCCTCTATGGTTACCATCAATCTCGACCGCGCAGACGTGGCCGATGACCTCCACATCGATGGTCACCTTATTGCTCACCACCTGGACACCTTCACGGAGCTTCAATCCGCGTCTTTTCATGGATGCCTCTCCTCTAGTAGCTGTTTCCTCGGCGAGGCCACACAGAACAATCGAATAATGGAATGGTGTTCTCGAAAGCTCCGGCTATTGGATCTATCGGACACAAAGCAACGGGTTCGGAAGCACTATGCGTATGGTCTGAGTAATAAGGACACACCGAAATTGATTACGTGGGAGGGAGACGAAGAATCAACGGATCTCATGGATATTGATGCTCTATTCCAGGGATCCAAAATTGAGCTTTTCCCACGATTGTGTGATTGCGAGAAAGATCCGGTTTATTCGTGGAGTGCTTTTGGATGCTGCGAGTTCTGCGATTCCTTGGGCCCCTGTTTCCAGTGTGGGGTCAGTCCGTCGAGCCAGCTGCCGCGGAGCCTACAAAAGCTATCGCTTGAGTGTCGTGGAATTGGCTGCACGTGGCGCTCCCAGATGTGTCAACCATGCTCCATTTACTCACGCTGGATGGAATGCCCCATTGCGGATTGTGAAAGTGAAATTTGCCCCTTGTGTGTCCAGAGGACATGTTCTCATAGCGATAAACCAGCAACGACGTGTCGGGACCATTGCGATCACAGATGCAGTTGCGGACCCCAATGCATGGACTGCTTGCGAACAGCAGCCTGCGAGCTGGGTGGATCTGAACGGAACTGTGTCCGTTGCCGTGGTATCAAATGTGTGGAGTGCAGCCGCTTCACTTGCAGGCTTTGTATTGCACCTTGCCCAAAACGGGCTTGTAAGGATACTACTTGCCGTGACTGCCATACTGACGCTTCCTGTGCGATACACGCCGCTATTGAGGAGGACCTATCTGAGGATTGATATTGCACTTGAAAATATAGCATTGACGAATCATGAAAAAAAATAAAATAAAATTACACGGTTTTCACGGTTGCGCTTCATTATTCGGCTCCACGGAACCCGCCCTCACAGAATTTTGAGCACCGAAATCATCCGACGAGAATGGCTAATCTTTTTCACATCGCCAATTTCCGTCATTGACGATCGACGTTTAGTTTAACGGCTTTTCTGTCCCTTTTGGTCTGGACATTGGATTTGTCTGGACTTCCTGGTGCGTGTTCGGGTTCAATGGTTGGATCCGCGTCCATGTCGATGGAGACTGACTCTTCTTGAAACGATCGAAAACGAAAAACGCAATGTCAAAGCCTCTCACTCGTTCGGAATCTCGCCTTGACTGGTCGCGGCTTGCTCTCCTCACTGCTCTGACTTCCTTTTGCACTTTGATGGAGCGACCTTGGCGGTCTCACACGCAAATGAATCTTCTCAAACTTCCCAACGAGATTCTCCACACAATTTTCTCCCTCCTCGCCACTGACACCCTCCTGAACGTCTGCTGTACGTGTTGCCACGCTCAAGCGATTGTAGTGCAGCTCCACACATGGCATCACCACGAATTGCAATTCGAATGCCATTACGCCTCTTTGAAGGCTTTTTCATGCTGCAGTTGGAAGGGCTTTAAAGGTACCAAGGAACATAGGTTTTGGTGGAGTTGCCTTGGCATTCGCAGCCTCTCTGACTCCAGTATTTCTTTCCTCAGTGAGGCGTCACAGGGTTCAAGAAAGTTGAGAGTATTGGATCTATCAGACACAAAGCAAAGTGTTTGGCAGCAAATTAAGGGCCCCATGACCTTTGATCACATGTGGACTCTGTTGCATGGGGGGAGGCATTGAATCAACACATTTTCTTGAATTGAATCATCTTGTCAGGGGATCCAAAATCAATGTTTTCCTGTGGCTGTGTGAATCTTGTCACCAGGATCCCATGCATTTGTGGAGCACTTGCAGCTGCTGCAAGCTCTGTGATAAATCTGGCATCTGCTTTGGATGTGGCTGGCAAATCATTGCGTCAGCTAATCATGATTGGTGTCTTTGAATTAGCTACGTGTGGTGCTCCCAGATGTGCCCTTCATGCACGTTGTCTGCAGGCTGGATAACATGTCCTATTGTGGGTTGTGGAGGCAGCGCCTGCACTTTATGTTCTCATTGCAGTTGTTATTGGTGGGACAAACCAACAAACATGTGTCATGAACATTATGATCCTTCTTGTACATGTGGGTTGCTCCAGTGTCAGGGGCACTTGCAATTAGAATATTGCAAGCTGTGCGGGCCCCACTCTGAACAGAAGTGTGTTTGGTGTCATGGGATTGTGCTTGGAGGGCAACCACTTCATTTGCAAGCTTTGTGCTACAGCTTGCTCCAAACCATCTTGCAGGGAAACTATGTGCGTTGATTGCCATTCTGAAGAAACCTACCTGTGTGACCCATGCATGAGGGAGTAGAACAATGTTCCAACAGATCATTTTGGTTGATAAGCATAGCTGGTAGTGTCATACTCAGAAATTGCAACTTTAGCAAAACAATTTTACTTGTTTTTGTAACAAGGAGAAGGTATCTTTACTGCAAGTATTTCTACAGACAAAAACATGCAGTCAAGAAAACAACTTTCAATTTGACCCACAATCTCCAGGCAGTTCAGAGCAATCAGTCATGGTCTGTTGAAAAAGAGCTCCATTACTTCTCCTATGATTGTCTAAGAACTGGAAATATTGTGTCATCCAGTGAATGTTTGAATTAATGTGTCTCTAGTGTCATGGACACCTCTTGATCCATTCTGCATGCCTCCTGTGATGCCTTGCCAGGGACAATACTGCTCAATCCATTCCTTTTTTTATGCAAAATTGAATGCTCCATGGTATCCCATCCACCCTGCAGCATACAGTTTTGGAAGGGCACCTTCTCATCATGTAATTGCTGGGGACACAGCCTGGAATCTCCTGCATTTGTTGTGTCAAACCCTTCTGGACTGATCTCTCAGTCTCACCATGCCAACTTTGATTTCAAAATGAACCTTCTTTGTGACACTGACAACCACTAACATGGAGTATATAGTGTAGTATGAGTGTTGGGTATTAGCTGCTGTGCCACTACTGTGGCCGCGGGTTTAGATGTGCACACCTGCAGGACGTGCCCTAAGTTTGGCATCACATTCCTGCAGGTGAGTTCTATGCACATTACGTCTTGCTATGTACATCTGATCATATATACACATTCCTGCAGTTTACAGGCTTGTGCAGCTCACCTAGGTTGTGTAGCATTCTTGGCCTTCCCCCAGAGGTTCTTCACACCACTTTCTCCTTCCTTGCAACAGACTCTCTCCACAATGTATCTTGTGCATGTTGCCAAACTTGCTCAATCATTGTGCAGCTCCGCACTTGGCATGAACACCATGTTCCATTCAAATGCAAGTACAACTCTCAAAGGCCTTTTGGACAGCAATCCAAAGGGCTATCAGTATACAAAAGGACTTGGTTTTCAGTGGGGCTTCCTTGGCATTTGCTGCCTCTGTGACCTCAATCAACCTTGACTGCACTGATGGCAAGATCCTACATATCAATTGTCAGTTCATAGCCCACATCCTGGACAATTTCATCAGTCTTTAAGTAGCATCCTTTCATGTCTGCCTTGCTGGGAGCAAAAACTTAGTTGATGAGGCTTTGCACAACAATTGAGTGAAGAAGTGGGATTCTGGCAAGCTCAGGCTGTTGGACCTGTCAGACACAGAGCATAGGGTTTGGCAAGACACAAAAGGCCCTCTTGGTCCCAATTGTATCCCAGAATCTGTTGCATGGAAAAGAAGATCATGGTATCTCTTAAATTTTGTGAATCTGTTCAGAAAATCAAACATTGGGGTTTTCCTGTGGTTATGTACTTCATGTTTTGTTCATCCTGCACATTCATGGAGCACCAGTGGGCACTGTGTGTTCTGTGACCCATTGCACAACTGCCTTGGATGTGAGTAGTCATCTGGATCAATTGAAGACATTGATTTACTGGAGTGTCAAATATTCAAGGGTCTGTGCAGATGGTGGAGCAATATGTGCAAATCATGCCACATTTCCATTGCCTGGACAAAGTGCACCATAAAAGATTGCAATGCTTACATATAACCCTGTGTACCCCCTGAAGTACACATGTTCCTGTTGCGGCAAGCCAGCAACTTCTGTATTGTCCATCACAATTATGTGTGCATTTACAGCATGCTATGAGTGGGGTGTTCTGCAGGTGGTGTGGAATGCAGGATGTGTGAGTTATGAAGCTGTTTGTGTTGCTGAGTTTTCACATGTGTGGAGTGCAACCTCTCAATTTGCAGTGATTGTGCTGCACGTTGCCCAAAGCAGTCTTGCAAGGATACTACTTGTTGTGGTTGCCACACTGAGGCTTCCTGCAAGACTTGTGTTAGAGTTGTGGAGATATCCAATGGGGATTAACAATTTTCTTGATAACATCTGCTAGTAATATCTACTCTCCACATTCAAATTCAATAGGTTTTTGGTATTGTGGATGGCAACATTGCAGCTCAGTCCAGCTTTCTTTCTGCATCAGTGATTGCCCAGGATTTCTGCACAATCCATCACAGCCAGTCAAAGCCCAAAGGGCATTCTATTTGCCTGGAAGAGCTGTGTGAGGACTGGATTTGACTGATCTTCTCTTGTGAGTGTTTGCGGAAATTGGCGGGGTGTCAATGGGGGCTGGATGCAGTCTTGAGGATGGTGATTTCAACTGATCTGGCTAATTTAATCCAAGTGCCTTGCGTTACACCTTTTAGGGGGCCAAATCACCTCAGATCTCGCTTCGTTGCAGATTGGATTAACTCTACCACTCCCTCTGTACTGGTCCCTCCCTGCTCGCTGTACAATTTCACAAAGCCCAGTCAAGTTGTTTTCTTGATGGCTTACCTGGTGGCATTGCCACCAGAAAATCTGCTCTTGCTGTGTTCTTTTTGAACAATGTGGACTTTGGATCCAAATGTACCTGCTCAACCTTCTCACCAAGGTTCTCCACACCATCTTCTCCAACCTCACCATGGACACACTTCTAAACGTGTGTTGCACAACTTCCTGCACTCAAAGAATTGTTGCCCAGCTCCACTCATGGTACCAACATCCCCTTCAATTTGAATGCAAATATGAACACTGTTTGGAGCTTGAGCAAGCCATCGAAAGGACCATCACAGTACCCCTGAGCCTGGTTTTGGTGGTGACGTCTAAGCATTCGCCACCTCCGTGACTTTGATTAATCTTGACTCTGTTGAGGGACACCTGGACGTTAATGCTGAGCTCATAGCTCGCATTCTGGACACTTTCTACCTTGAAAGCGTTTCCTTTTGCGGTTCTCTCAAATCAAGTACAGATTTCATTGTCAATACTGCGCAGAACAATCGAGCGCTGAAGTGGGGTTCCAGGAAACTGAAGCTTCTGGATCTATCAGACAACCAGCATCTAGTACTACAATACGCAATCGGTCCATTGCGGCCTTATGCTCATCCCCGGACACTGTAGTGTGGGACCGGACACAGGTGTCAGACGATCTGGTGCTTTTGGGTAATCTCTTCCGGACATCCAAATGTTGAGGTCTTTCCTCAATTTCTGCCCGCAGTGCGAGGATGATCCCGTACATTCGTGGCGTGTAAATGGCGTTTGTGTGGTGTGCGATGAGATTCCAGGAAGCTGCTTTAATTGCTTGGAGATCACTGCACGTGGGATTGAACCCTGTTATCTTGTATGCTCCGAGCCTTAACCATGGCGCACTCAGATGTGCAATCGGTGCCGAGAATCAGCGGGCTGGTTGAAGTGTCCTGTCGAAGACTGTCCTGAGGATACCTGCCCCTTATGCACGGTCAAATGCTCACGTTGTGACAAACAATCGATATTGTGTCCCTCTCATAGGGATATTTGCGGCTGTGGACCACTGTGCAGTGATTGCTATGAGGTGGAGGACTGCAGGGAGTGTGGCATCCTCGACAACTGTGTGTGCTGTAAACTACTCACGTGTCGAGTGTGAGACCACTTAATTTGCCCTGACTGTATGGCAGGTTGTCCAATGCGGTCCTGCAAGGTCACTAAGTGCCATCACTGCCACTGTCGCAGCGTGTGTCGGAACAGGGGACGGCCAAAAATATGAATATGAGGATGGAGATGGAGATGGAGATAAAGACGAAGGCGAAGACGAAGTAGAAGATGGCGATGATGCCGAAGTGGAAGAAGAGTATTAAGATGAAGATGGAGATGCAGAAGAAGAGGGTGTCGATGACGAATAGATGCAATACCATCATGTGATCGTGAGTAACTAATCTGTGCGTGTAACATTTTCACTTTCACATATATTCGTTTGATTTTGAAGGTTTGAAGGAATTTAGGTCTTCGTATGTACCACATATCTGTCACACTGAACACATTATTCAGCCATGCCATCCCATTCACTTCAATACTTCCCCCCAGAAATGCGATGCACCGTACAGCCGAAACATCCCCGCATATCCCAGTAACGATGCTCAATCGGCAGCGGGACGTGGACCGCTCGGGTGCTCGTGGCGCCACCGCTAAAATTGGGGAGGAGCGAGACCCGAGGACCGACGGGGAAGCGGGGCGGGCAGCATTTAGGGCCCAAAAAGGGGCTGCAGTAGGCGATAGCAGGAAGGCGGACCGGGATGGAGTCCCGCTGGATATCAACGTGAGTCGAATCTCTCGATGTTGTGTCATCCGAAGTGGACTAACAATGGGTAACTGCGGCGCCGGCAATGTGCGCAGCACTATAACTTAGGTGCAGTGATAGGGCGAGGCGGGTTTGGAGTTGTCCGTGAGGCGACGGTCGCGAGAGGACCGGCGAAAGGGCAGAAAGTCGCTGTGAAGATCGTGAGTGTCCTGGAGTCTCTGAAGCGGTGGAAACGAGAAGGCAAGGGGCGAAAGGACCCCTTCCGATGGCAAGTAACATCGGAAAGGGCACGATTGGGGCAGGATATTCCCTACGAATTGGAGATTCGTGTTTGTGGAACGAACAAAGAACTGGATATAACCACGCGGCGGGGACCAATAGCACGATTGTACAGCTCTCTGAAACACTTGAACGGAATGGAAAAGATTCTGAGTGTACTTACTCGCGAGGGCTCGAACGGACTGGTACTACCAAGCTTCACCATGCATTCCGAAGATACCCGCCTCGACGCTCGCCCATCCCCCAACCGCCCACCGCGTCCGACAAGAAATTCTCGTGCACCGCTCGCTTGATCACCCCAACATTCTCCGCCTCCTCGCGCACTTTCGGGACTCGGTCCATTCTCCCTCCACCACTCCCGCGTCCCGCTCCAATGTCCCCGCGTCCTCCTCGCAGGGAGGAAACGTTTGCCTTATCACAGAGCTCTGCCCCAACTCGGACTTATTCTCCCTCCTTCGAGATCGAGGTCTAATCCGCACGACCGCTTCTTCGCCCACTCCTTCCAAAGCCGAATCTGACAGGGACAATGATCGAAATTTGGGGATGGATGAGGCGGAGGCGAGGTGGTGCGCGGAAGATATTGTCAGGGGCATCGCCTACCTCCATGGAGAGGTGAGTTTGTCGTGACAATCAGTCACTCCTGGGCGGAATGGGTGTTCTTCGACGTCACGGCCAACAAGTTGCTATTAGAAGAACTCAATGCGAAATGTCTTCTTGTCGGGGATAAAGACCCATCTTAATTAATCGATTTCTCCTAAAGGGCGTGATACACCGCGACCTAAAACTCTCCAACCTCCTTCTGGACGAGGATATGCACGTTGTAAGTCTGCTTCCTTTCTACTCTCGATTTCTCAG
Source organism: Gonapodya prolifera JEL478 (assembly GCA_001574975.1). Taxonomy (NCBI): domain Eukaryota; kingdom Fungi; phylum Monoblepharomycota; class Monoblepharidomycetes; order Monoblepharidales; family Gonapodyaceae; genus Gonapodya; species Gonapodya prolifera. The sequence goes on from KQ965778.1 coordinate 226,967, forward strand.
GTGCCTAAGCGTCAGTCTTTATCCTAATTTTTTACAATCGATGTACCGTCTCAGAAAATCGGCGACTTCGGTCTCGCGGCACGGCTGGACCATCCCACCGCCGAACAACGAACTCTTTGCGGCACTCCGAACTACATATCCCCGTAAGTCACGCCGTTTCCACCTTGCCTCACAAGGCGTAACATCGTCCTTCCCCAGTGAAATCCTCTCCCGTCGTCCATACGGCCTCTCGTCCGATGCCTGGTCACTCGGATGCCTCTTCGCCACCCTCCTGACGGGTCGTCCCCCCTTTGAGACTTCGAGGGTCGGAAGCACCCTGGATAAGGTTGCTCGAGCCGAGTACGAGATGCCGGCCTGGGTTTCCCCAGAAGCAAGGGATTTGGTGGGGCTACTGTTGAGGAAGGTACGTGAAGCGCTATCCTGGCGGGTGCTGGATCCTGCTGAATGTCAAAGTTAATTCTATTTACTGCAGGACCCCTCCTCACGTCCCCCTGTCGCTTCCCTCCTGGAACACCCCTGGTTCGCAGCACATCTTCCACGCAGATCTCCCCACAAAGGCGCGCGTGTTCCCAGTCCTGCTTCGTACGGTATCCGTGGACAGGTGTCGCAACCTTCCAACCACCCTCGGAAAAGCGACTCATCGAAGCCTGCTGACTCTTCAGCTCCATCCCGCATGGCTCCCACGAATATGCGGAGAATCGCATCCGCCCCTTCCCGCGCTGCCGCCATTGCCGCCGTCGCTGCTACAAGCTCGACGGGCACGACGACGGATCACGACATTCCCAAATCTGCTGCTGTACCTCCCGCCACGACTCGACAGCGGCATGGCACTGTCACAGCAGCGCAACTTGGGCGTGCCGTATACACTGTTCGTAGCGACATCGGATCACAAACGCGCACCCCCACCCTGGCTCCCAAACCAACTGTCGAACTCTTGCCTGCATCGCGGACCTCTTTCGTGAATCCTTCACCAGAACCTCCTCTCCAGCCTCCTGTTGTTCCCATTTCCACGAGCTCCTTTTCGCGAAGTCAATCCGGTCGGAGTTTACCGTCACCCATCCCTGTTCCCAGACCCGACAGTCCTCCGTCTCCACCACCACTCGCTGCAACACTGCAGACTACGTCGGCGCTTCCTCCACGGAGTGGACCTCCGCCGCAGACGTCATTCTCGACAGCTCGTTTGAGACCGATCCGGCAACGTACTCGGCATTGTACCGTTGAAATCCGGAAGGGTGGGTGGGTTGTCGTGGAAGTGGAAGGAGCAAGAGAAGGCGGTTACGTTGAGATGGCTGTGTGTGTTTCGCCTGATTGGGAGGAGGTAAGACCGCGATCTTCTGTTTTTGCTGGGGCCTGATGTCTGATGACTGTATCTGCTGCATTGTCACCTCCAGGTTGCCGTTCTTCCTTCCTCATTGCTCCGCCCAGCTCCTCCCACCGACGCTCCCGAAATATCTTCCGATTCTTGTCGTCCCTACGATCCTCTTGGACGGCGAGTATTGATTTATAGACCACCGCAGGAGGCCCCGGAAGAAGTGGGGCGGTGGGTGCGGTATGCGGGGAGATTTGTGGCACTGGTGAGGGGCAAGACGGCGAAGGTGGGCAATTTTATTGAGGTTGTCTTTTGTAGTCGTATACTGACATGACGCCATTGCAGGTGGTCCTTTACTCCCCCCATGCGAAGTGTGTGCTTTACGAGAACGACCCGCCAGACTTCTCTGCACAACTGCATCACCCTGCGCGGCACAATCGGATCGCGAAAGTCCACGTATCAACATCCGCTAAAACCGTAGCAGTTTACAGTGCGGACACTTCAATGCCACCCGAATCGTTCGAGGTGGACCTGTTGGCTCAATCTTTACCAGCGGTCATTCCATCACATCTCAGCTCCCTGTTGCGACATACTAGGGAGTGCTTGCGCACGTGCCGTGATGTGGCAGCCTCCGCTGGTGCTGAAGCACGATGGCCTGTTGTCATTAAGAGTTCTCGGTGTACGCCGAGCGCGGTATCAACTGGATCGGGTGCAGCGGCGGACAGAAGTGGAAGGCAGAGTCTTGGTGGAGTGAGCGCTGGAGTTACGGAAGAAGGCTCGCGGCATGGTGAGCTGGAAATGGGTGTGCGAACGCGACGGCTGGAAGGCGACAGGGATAGTGAGAGGACGCTGGGAGACACTGGCTCGGCGCGATCAGTTATTGGGCAATTCGGAGGTAGCGCTGGGTCGTATACCGGCGATCTAAGGGACGATAAAGGCAAGGCGAAACTGCAGCCTGTCATTGCACCCGCTGCGGACCCACCTGTTGCCCCATCTCGAGTTTCACATGCGTCCTCGGTGCCGCCTCTTACACATCGGCCTTTGCACCTTACTGGGGTTGGCTGGTGTCTTCGCACTGGAGATGGCAAGTACTTGATGCTCTTCGATGACGGGACCACACTCAGGTTGGACGCGGGCACTCAGAGTGTGACTTGGAGGGACGTAGATGGTGGTTGCGACGAGGAGCGGTATGAGATAAGCAAGAAGATGCCTGCAGAGGTGAAGGACAAGCTCAAGTATTTTGTCCAGTGAGTTGCCGCCTGGTTTGTTGATGTCATCGATAAGGGATTTAATTCTTTTTGTCAGATTTGTTCAAACTGACTCCTGATTGTCGCTTGTTATACCTTTCTTGTAAATTTTGTACATAGTGCTGAATGGGCTCAGGACTTGAGAAGATTCTTACTTTGCGACTTGTACATATTAGTAAATTGCGACCGTTCCAATTGCACGTGGAAACCCCGTGAGTTGTATCGCGACGTTCCAGGAAGACCACTCCCATGAACATCCTCCAGTAGTCTCCGAATGTTTAGACTCAAATATGAATAATCACAGGTACCACGTTGGCTGCGGTGTTGGCGGTTCATGCAAGGGAGGGGAACAAATCAAAAGACGATCAGACGTGGTGTTTACACTCGTGGGTTTGGATTGTTCGTCCGTCGAAGTGCCCGCAGTGCAGTTCCCGCTAATTAAGGTCTGATGCGATATAAGCACTCCTAATGTCAACCAGCTGGCACCTGGCACTGAGAACGCGGTCATCCCGTTTCGATTCCGCCCGGAGCGTCATCAGCTGATTTTGGAAGCGGCCGAGGATTCGGTGGGCGATGCTTACTGGTTCAGCGAAGACACGATGAAGACGCCGGTTGAGACCCTGTGTCGGAAGCGCCAGTCCCTCGGAGCACAGGTATCCAATCTGCACGATTATCTCGTCCGGTAGGTCGAGGTGGTTGAACGATTCAGGCGCCATGCTCGCCCTTGACTCGACGATGTCTGGGAGGAACTGCTCCGATACGAGTTGATGCTCGCTGAATATATATCGATATCAAAATTTCCGTTTCTGGCAGCCTCGACGAAGGTCAAGGCATCTTGTTGGCGAACAAGAGTGCGGTCCAAACGTCTCGCAAGAAGAAGCTCAAGGGCTTTCAAATGGCCGCATTCCGCCGCGGTAACGAGAGCGTTGTCCATTTCTTCAGTAGTGACTTGCTGTTCTAGCATAATCTCCAAAATGCTCATCTGTCTGGCTTTCACAGCGGCAGACAGACTCCCTCCATGAACACCGCTCCGCGATCGAGAAGAAGCTTCGCAACTTCGAAATGTCGCCCCTTCAGCGCGTTGAAGAGGGCGGAACCCTCTCCCTCCTGCCCACTTGGGTTTGCACCGGCGTCCAACCGCAACGATACAACATCCAGATGCCCACCACGTGCCGCCATCAGGAGCGCTTTATTGCTTTGCGAACGGCAGGCAGTGTGCTCCATTTGCAAGTAATAGATTGCAAATGTCCACGTTACCTTATTGCGCCGCCAAAATGATGCACATGTCATCTCGAGCTCGGACATTCACACCATATCGAATCAAGATTTCAACTGCTTCTGGCATCTGGCGTTCTCAAGCAAAGATAATGGGCCTATCATCGTGGCTGGATATCGACGCCACCTTCAAAAAGCATTCGGATGACATCAAGATAACGATTGTAGCAAGCTGCCGCGAGGGCGTGTCCACCATAACGCTGCATGTCGAAACCACTTTCGATCAGAATCTTGGCCGCCGTTGACTTGCCAAGGGTTGGGGCCATTATGAGAGCATGCCCTGCCCCTGCATTCGGGTCCGCTCAATGCTTCAACAACACACGGAGAACCTCTTCATTTCTGCAATGCCCGGCTGCAAACCAGAGCGCTTGGTCATTTTCCAAGTGGACATTTGCTCCGTGCAATAACAGGAGATCCACAACTTCAACGTGACCAGGATGTGCATACATGATTTGCGGGAGAGGGAACCACGAATGTCCAAAAATTGGACATCGGCTCCGAAGTCAAGTAAGGCTCTCACCACTTCCACTTGTCCGAGTTCAGATGCCACCTTCAGCGCAACGTCCCAGTTCTCGTGCACAAACCCAGCTCTCGTCGCGCGTTCCAGCAAACATCGGGCGGCAGAAGGTCTATCATCTAGTGCGGCGACCCCGAGAAAGATCTCCCGCCTGAGGTGCCCTGATATCCACCAGCCGACAAAGGTGATCAAAAACCCGGTGATCCCTGATTGCTTCAGCCTTGAACGAGCTCAGCGTGATGTGAAACAGGGTTCGCTGCGCAATGTTGACGGGGTCGGCGAATATACTGTGAAGGCGCTTATTGAGAGCCGTAGTGGGAAGGGCCAATCGTTGCGGCAACAGGCGGCCGATGTGCGCGATAATTTCATCGGAAAGGTCGAGGAGATTGAACCGCGCAGCCATCACCTCGCGGTAAGACGGCTAGCAATGCTGGAGCAATGGATGAGCGATATTGGTCGGCGATAGCCGAGAAACGCTGGAGGACCCACAAGAATCTGGTGTGTTTCGTTTGCTGTGGTCGTCATGTACACCAACAGTAATAAATATTAGTCTCTGTGCTCGGTGAATCCCAACATTCACATCGATTTTTCTAGTAGCTACAGTGATACGGTGATATGTCTCCATCTACAGCGCCGTTGCGATATCGATCACTTCAACCGTTTGAAAACTGTGCACAAGGATCGACAAAGATTCAACACCGAAAGGTACTCACAAAGCTTCAAAAAACCATAAGCTCACCGTACACGTACGCATCTTGCACGGGAGGATTCGTCGCATGGACCACCTTCTCGTCGTTGAACAGTACCCAATTGCCCTCCTTCCACACGTGCGCCACGTAATGCCCCGCGTGTACGGATGAACCTTTGTGGTTAATGAACGACACGAGCTGGAACCGCGCTGGTAAAGTGTCCACATCTGAGGGAAGACACGTCGAAAAGAATAAGCAACGAGATGCAAACACCAGACAGCTCAATACGGGCGGCTCACCTGGTTCCACGGGAGCTGCAGGAGCAACAGAAGACGCTCCGTCATCGCCTGGATCATCGGGGTGGCTGAAGAGCCATTCCACGGCCCGTTCCGTGTTGTTACTCTGAGAACCGACATGAAGGTTTGTAACAGATTTTTCGATTATCGACACTTGAAATATATACTCACTGTTTCCCGCAATGCCTTTGTAGCCTGCGCTTTGCTAAACCCCATATCCATAAGCATCGCCAAATCTCCCTCATTTACAGATGCTCCACCTGAAGCAGGAGCGGCATCAGGAATGGGATCGTCGATATCTAGAACGGTACGGGGACAGTATGCGATAATGAGCACGAAGTGGAACGGTATTCCAAAAGGTCACGTACCGGGATCATCCATATGCCCAAACAGCCAGTTCATCGCAGCCTCAGGGTCGGCGTTCCCCGTCGCCAGGAGGGCCTTCTTGCACCGCACGTCCGGGAAGCCCATCGCCATCAGCTGCTCGAGCGCCGCTTGGTTGAACTGAGGACCCGAAGATGCCGCTTTGGATTTGACGCACGACGGTCAGATCGGGAAAACTCTAAAGTGACCTCAACCGGGGTCAATACAACAAGACACATACACGGCGAGGAGGGAGCTTCTGGAAGGATGGTTTCGCCGGGTCGCTTGCCCTCGCTCCGGTACGTCTCCATGTTGTATTCCTGAGGCACGACCAGGGGGATAGCTTGAACAGGTCAAAGGGGGATGAGTCTCGGTAGGCAAACACCAGTAAGCAAGTGAGGCTCACTAAGCTTCTTGGGAACCCAGTTCTCGAACACGAACCGCGTCGCTTGCACGACCAAGTAGTCGGGGAATGTGACGAACCGCGTAACCCTTCAGCCAAAACCAACCCCGTTAGCCTCAACACGCCGCCGCCCGCTACAAAGGCAGCATTAAGCACTGCAACGGTACTCACTTAGATGCAATACCCCTATGCCCATTGGGACACTCGAAGTGCACGTCCTCCTCCCCACACAACCTCGCCACGCACTCGTCCAACTGTATCGGCTCGTACTCCACCACTTCCTTCCCGTCCTCCCCGATCTTCCTGGACAGCACCCGTGGCGGGACGGGCACGGTGATGGCCGAGTCGCGGGTCCGCTGGTACCGCACGCCGTGGCACGTGCGGCACTCCAGGCGCTGCTCGAGCTGGAAGTTGAATATGGTGGTAGGGTCGACGTTGTGTGAACGCTCGCGTTGTTGGATTAGGCGGAGGAGGTGTTGGAGGAATTCGAAGGCGTCCTGGTAATCATTTGAACATTCGTCATGTGTCTGGTTCAGTTCTTCTTCGCGACACCACACCACACCACACCTGCTGCCTCATCGACGAAAACTCCACATGATCTTTGCCCGCCATCTCCTTGAACCCCCTGGGCGCCACACCCTCCTGCCCGTGCCCTTCCTCCTCGGCGGCGCCCTCTGGCGGATGCGAGTATCGCCCACTGAGCAGCCCGTCGGCCACCTTGGCCATCTGGCAGTGGAAGCACTCTCCCGGTCTCGTATGTGCGTGCGACGTGGTTGGGTGCGTGTAGGCGAGCTCGATGTACCGTTCGGCGAAGGGTTCGATGGAGAAGAGGGATTGGAGGACGGAAGCCATGTAGCAGCTAATGGGGTGAACGGTCAAGGGGCGAAGGGAAGGAGGTGGATATGGGAGAGACCATTACCTGTTACCCAAGTTCTTCAGCCCCGTGTATCCTGGCCCGAAGAGCGGTTCCAGAGCTTTCCCGTCCTCCGTCACCATCGAGAAATCAAACGCGAGGTTCTTCTCCAATTGCTTTGAGTTATCAAGGGCGTAATGTGTAAACAAGCGGTGCGATTGGATCATGTACACCGACGGAACGCGAGCTTACCAGTTCCGCGACACTCTTCTCCGTCTTTGTCTGAGCCGCAACATCGATCCCGAAACGTGACAGGTGTTTCGCCAGATGCGGGTCCAGCACGCCGTCGTCGTGGAGGTAACAATAGATATCTGTTGGGGGCACCGCGCAGATAGATTGCAACGTCTGATCCCTCGAAGCAATACACATAGACACCACCCACCAGCAGTCCCCTCAGGCGTAATAGTTCCCAGCTTAACCGCCAGGGGATGCATCGTGGCGGCATAATGGTCCGACGCGTGGCCGTTCCCCCCACTCCCGTCGTACTGCCGCCGGCCGCACCCGAGGTTCCCGCACGTCAGGCACAGCCAGAGGTTGTTTGAGAGGTCGCAGAGAGAGCAGTGCGCTGATGGCAGCGGTGGGGAGGGGGAGCAGCAGGAGCAAGAGCAAGAGCGCACCAGCAGCGAAAGCGTCGAACTTCAACGGTTAGTGAGTAGAGCCGAGCAGCGATGTCCTCACCTCCTTCGGCAGACACTTTGCCCACACTCGATTCCTGCTCCAAGTGATCGCAGTGCTCACACGGCTTGACTTCCTCCTCCCACGCCTTGATTTCCGACCGTTTGGCCGCGGAGAGAGAGGTCATGACGACGTCGGCGAGGCGGCGGAGCTGGCGTGATAGGAGACGCAAGTTTTTGTCAGATAACCATGAATGTGTACTACTAGGACACATAAAACGCACACGCGCAGGTCGGAATATGCGCTCCGCACTCTACCATACGCTTCGCGTGGAATCATTTGCCTCGGTCGGTGCTGTTGCGTCTGGGCACCGGGTTGGCTCCGCGAAAGAGTCCTTAGTCAGAACAGTCTTCGCTTCGCTCAGACAGCTCGGTCATCCATTCTTCGCACTTCAACCCTCGCGTCTCACTCCTTCAGCGAGCTCACTGCACTTGGCTTCCACCATCGCTCGACCCAACTCACCCCAGGAAACTTGGCCTCATCCAACTCCACCGGCTCATCCTTCCCACACTCGCAGCAAACAAGCTTTGTATGCCAATCGTACATTTCCTCTTCAATCTCGACTTTTATCTCCAGCTTCGTCATCTTCTGTGGCGGTTCTTCTTCCTCGGCCGCCGGCCGCGGTTTAGGCACGCGGCGAACGTTTAGGGCCAGAGGGTGCCCGTGGAGGTGAGCGTGGGTCATGGCGTGCCTGCGGTCGGTATCGAGGCAGCCCCCGTTGAAGCAGTGCAGGCATACGCAGATTCCAGTGTCGAAGTCCTGAAAGTGAAGGGCAGAGCAGTAGTTTCGAATGGGATCGGATGGGTTCTAGGGGTGAATCCGGCCTGCCACTTACCTGGTTGTCAAAGCATTGTCTGTTGAAGTTTATTCGACCGGTTTGAAGGTCAAAGGGCCCCAGAATGTGGTGAAAAGTGTCAACGATTGGATGTTGTTCCAATGTACTCGCCCTATCGGTCAACTCACGTGCACCTGCATCCCAATCAATCATCATCCAGCATTTTACGGTCCAAGAGGTGAAAACACGTCCGTCGCGGTGTCCGGTGTCCGATATCGGATTCAACGAAAGATGCAAAGTTGTTTGCGTAAGATATTCGCAACATTCAAAGCAGTGACGCAACACGGACTCGTCCTTGTACACGGGCGTGTTGAGCGACGGCGGCGCGAGTGTGGACGCAAGAGACGTCGCGTGGGGGCAGGTGGTGGCCATGGAAGTGCGGACTCCGCACAAGGAATGGTGGCAGTAGCTATCCGTAATTCTGCCGTTGGAAGTGACAACTCGCAGCGTGAAAACCGAAATGAAATGCGCTAGGAATAGCGTAGTTGTATTTATTCGACTTTTCAAGCAATGGTTCGGACTTCAGTCGTGGGCACTACTCTTCTTGCGTGACATTCAAATGACATCACGGCTTATACCGACTTGCGAAACAAATATTTAGCGTTAGATATTAGTTGGTGACTGCTTGAATTAATTTTCCTTCCATTTCTGGAAAGTTTATTCGGCGATTCCCCCATCCCGAGTCAGGGGTGCAATCTTGGCACCGATTTTTTTGGACGGGAAAGCATCAATGGCGTTCTCGATGGGCGCCAGAGCCCACCGCTCCCTGCGAACCAAGGTCGCTGTTTTCCTGGCCGGACTGGCGCTCGGCGTCGTCCAACTCGGCGTGTTTTCCGATGCCGGTGCGTGTAATGCACTTCGCCTCCGCCATCAACCTTTCCCACGAAACAGAACCTGAGCACGCACGTTTCCACCTCATCTGCTCAGCAAACGCCGACGCAATCATCCAAGTCACGTCCAGCTCCAACTTCTGTCTCATCATGCCGCCCGGACCAAACCTAATTATAAGCGATCATGAATATGATGCCCTGTCGTACTGTCTTCCAGGCGGAACTATTACGTCGACTGGCGGGAGGCGAATCCCGTCGGGGTTCATCACTGCCGCTCATTATGTCCGCACCCCGAATAACGAGTTCGCTCAGGTAAACACCTTGCAGAGTGATTGAATTGCACCGAGGCAAGTTAAAAACCGTCGCTTATTAACAGGTATCAGGAACATACAACCCAGCCCCGTTCGGTCTCATCCCGTCCGACCAAGGCGGCCAATACGACTCCAACGGACCTGGATGTGGAGCCCTCGGTTGGTGAGTCAGCCACCGTCATCATCATCTCGCGAACGCACACTTATCACGGCGTTTGAATAAAGCCCCGTTGGAGCTATCTGCCAAGGCTACAGCACGTTCATCGAGATCCTCGGTGGCGGGGAATTCTGCGTGCGGTGCTGCAACGATAACAAGTATTGCCCTGTTGATCGGGACACGGAAGGGTGTCAGGCGGTAAGGACGTCTGAAAATTGAAAATGGGTCATGAGAATGTCGTTTGTTGGCTGATCATCGTTCTCTGGTTGGGTTCGATAACAGGTCATGGGCGGAGATTACGGCGGAGGCTTCACCAACGGTAACGTCGGCTTACCTTCCAGCGGTGAGCTCACCTTCCCCTCATACCCGCGCATTTCCTTTCTCTGACCACTTTTTTCGCAGGCACCAACCTTCCTTCAACCGACGGCACACCCATCACCCCTCCACCTCCACCACCCAGCACCCCTCCACCTCCACCTCCCTCAACCCCACCTCCGCCACCTCCTTCGACTCCACCTCCGCCACCCCCATCATCCGGCTCCCCGTGCGGAAGCACCGACTACTGCATCGACACCAGCACCCTCCCCACGGTCGTTTCAGCCGCGGCGGGGACATATCAAGTGACAGTCAAGATATGGACCGCGACGGCAAAGGATATGTTGGTCGAGTTGCATCAGGTACGGTCCCTGCCCTTTTTGCGTCCTTTCCCTTTCCGCCTCGTGTTCCTGTACATATTCTTGTTCCAAACTCACCCCAAACCTGCACACACCACCAGAGCGTCTCCCTCGCCATCGTCTCCAACTACGCCTTCAACTCCATCGCGGCCTCCACCTCCAACGCATACACGACCTACACTTTCAGTCTCACCTGGCCCGCGCTGGGAAACCCGCCTTACAACTGGTTTGTGTGGATTTCTCCTCCTGGTGCCGGTTGGGCGGGGCAGATTTGGAATCAGGTGGGTGGGGAGTTTGTGGAGGGGGAGAGGAACGGTTTGGCGCCCATAGTGGTTGGTCTCGTTCTTGCATCTTAGGTTATCTCCGTGACGCTCGGTTCAGCGCCTCCTCCTCCGCCGCCTCCACCTCCTCCCCCGGCAACAACGACGAAAAAGACTACCACAGTAGCGGCTAAATCCACAACTACCACGGCCGTCCCGCCACCACCACCGGCGCCGCCGCCTCTGACGACGACCACCACGAAGGTGCCGCCACCACCGCCACCAGTAACGACTACGGTAACAACGACAGCAGTGCCTCCACCACCGCCACCACCACCGCCACCACCACCCCCTCCTGCGCCCGTGACCACCACCTTTAAAACAACCACCGTGCGCAAAACGACCACCACCACCGCTGTTCCCCCTCCTCCTCCCCCAACGGGAAGTCCCTGCGGCAGCACGGCGTACTGCATCGACACCAGCTTGATCCCTACTGTCGTCAACCCGGCGGCGGGGACGTACCAAGTGACGGTAAGGATCTGGACCGCGACGGCGAAGGATATGCAGGTGGAGCTACACCAGGTGCGTCCCGCTCGTACGTAAAAAAAATGCATAGACTGTCCCGCTGACCGCGTGGGCCGTGATCCCGGCGTTTGGTGATGCAGAGCGCCGGGTCGAAACCCATTGTGTCGAACTATGCGTTCAACTCCATCGCGGCATCGACTACGAACGCATATACGTCGTATGTGTTTAGCGTCACCTGGACGTCCACCTTAACCTCTCCTCCGTACAACTGGTGAGTTTCACCTTCCTTTTTTCACAAGCGCGGAGCCTCGAACACCAAACATCGTTTGATCCCGCTAGGTTCGTTTGGATCACTCCACCCGGCGCCAACTGGCCCGGCCAGGTCTGGAACAAAGAAATTCCCGTCACGCTTGGAACTGCCACACCTCCACCACCGTCGTCGCCACCGCCGCCTCCTTCAGGCATTCCGATTTCGACAGACTCGCGGTGCGGATCAGGTGTGAACACTGCATGCCCGGCACCGCAGTGCTGCTCACTTTACGGTGAGTACTTTGGTGTGGGGTAGATTCAATGCAAAAGTTTTGCTGAACTGGACGTGTGCTGCATCACAGGGTGGTGCGGAACAACGACCGACTAGTGAGTTTCGCGTCCTGTTAATCGTTCTATCTGCACACCTTTAACCCCCTAAATTTGAACTCTCGTACAGTTGCGGCTCTGGTTGCCAGAAAGGCTTTGGTGTTTGCGCGTAGAACTATTGCAAGCGAGATACTCGTAGCTCTTGGACTTGGGTGACAAATTAAGCGTACTTAATAAATGTGCATTATTGCCAATTCGTGTCTCGTGGTAGCGACGCTAAAGCGTGTGCTGCGCCAGCAAGATCAACAAGAATTACGGTTGCTTTGGACGTGCTCAGTTCAATCGTAGGATCCACGCAACGTACCGAACCCACCTCTCCTCCAACAAAAGATACCCAAGGAGACCGCATCCAGAGATGAAGCTTCAAGCGTTCGTGGTGTCATCCCTATTGATGCTCCTGGTGGGACTCGGAGCGACTCAAGGAAGGCCGGCATCGTTGGATCCACCTTTCACGCCAAATTCGGTGCAAGTCAACCCTGACAACACGGTAAAGGATGATGGCTCCCAACAGAACCGTGAGCTTCCTTAACGTCTATCGTGGAGATTCCAGTTCTGTTTGTTTGATCTCGACACGTCTCCCCTCTTTGCCCATTCAGTTGGCGCCGATGGGACTATCATTGCCCTAACATTGACAAATGGAACTGATTGCATGAATGCCTCATTGAATACTACGTGCACCGGCTCTAACGAAAAGGAATCGTGGGTGCTGACCTTTGGATGTGTCCTCAATCGCCTTTCACGATTCCCTGACGCGGCCCTTTCGGACAATACAGCCCTTCGCAGCCCTCGGCAAGTGGATCACGTCTCTCGCCTGGTATCATTGCAGGTGGCGTGATTGCAGGGATTGGTGCCACGTGTGCTTTGTGTTTTGCATGCTGGATCTCTCGGAAGAAGTCAGCCACCGTCGAGGATCATCCTGAAGATGAGGATGATACCAAGTGAGTGATGTTGTTCCTTCACTTATCTATTGAGCTAACCTCGATAATTTATTGGATTGGTGGCCTGAATAGGAAATTGGGAATTCTGCAATCAATCGCATCATATTTCGGCTCACCTGACACCAAGGAATATGAGAGACAAAGTCCAGAACCTGCAAACTTTGCTCCAGTTAGTTCTGTCTTGCGAACCCCTTACTTTTCGAGTGCATTTGTTCAATCCACCGCGACCTTTCCATCACAGCCACATTGGCTCTTCGCCCGCCTAGCCGGCCCAAGCGGTCTCAACCAAAATGATGTGGAATACGTCGGACCGATGTGTACGGTTGCAACACAAGTGAGATGGAGCCGCTGTAGCCTATTATCAATTCAGCCTAACGTATTCACTTGCCGCCCACAGTACCACTCAACAAGCAAAGACGAGCTGAAGCTAGAAGTTGGGGACAAAGTGAAGCTGAAGCGAGTTTACAAGGACGGATGGGGGCTGGCTGAAAAGTGAGTGTGACGCTTGATGGCATTGTGGATTGTGCATTTAGCGACGTCGGTCCTTTCTCTCATTCCCCACTCGACTCAGTCTAACCACAGAATCTGAGGGCATTCTGCCATTGTGAGTAATTCGTGGTGCCCTCTACTCCATGGTTTTATTTGACAATTTCTGTGCTATCACCCTCCACCACATTCAGATCGTCCCTGGAGTTCGCCGACTTCGGAATGTTCCCTGCTTTTGCTTCCACCGCGCTAGCCAACGCCGTCCCTCGCCGTCGGAGCGTCTCAGCCATCAAGATTGTTCCCGGTTATAGCCAATCCAGCTCTGCCGCCACACTGGCTGACGTCTGAATCCGATACCAACGGCAACCACAGTCCACGTTTTCTTACTTATCCGCGGGACATGGACCGATATCCTCGCATTTCTTCCTTCCTACGACCTGACCCCAAATTCAACCACACTACCCCAAAACCACTGTACTGTTTTTGAGCTCCTATTGGTCGTTAATTTGCATTTCAGAATTGTTTTTAATTACGCTTGCTTAATTTATGTGTAACTTTACTTCAATTGAAAAATTGTGTCGAAAGTAATCCGCAGCACTCATTCACAGTTGATCGATGTCGTTCAGCAACTTCCGAGCGAGAAAATCCGTCGGCGTTGTGCGCACCGCGGATGACGATGATTCTCAGGCCAACCAGGACTCGATGGCCGGTGAAGAAGTGAGCGTGAAGACTTCAGCTGCGACTGGGAAACGCCCCAAGAAGGAGGGCAAAGCCAAGAAGGTCGCACTCTCGTTCGGCGTTGATGAGGTAGGATGTCGAGCGATTGGATTCTCGGCTCGCGTGTGCTCTAATTCGGAAATCTGTAATCAGAACCAGGATGAGTCCGAATTCAAAATCAAGAAGTCCACCGCGTCTCGCAAGCTCAACCGCGGTGCCGAGTATATCTCGTCTGTCGCAGCGACTGATGCTGGCACAGAGTCCCGGACATATGATGTGGAATCTCTTCGCCAGTTGAAGGAATCGTCGTCTCGCCCAAATCAGTCAGCCGTTTCTTCGACCAACACCGTTTCGCCTTTTTCGTCTCAGCTCACTGCAGGTGAAGCAATAGATGTGGACAGTATTCCAGACGCGGGGCAGATTTTCGCAGCTCGCAAGTTGCGGGAACAAAGACGGGCTCAACAACAAGTTGAATGGGGTCCGGACCAGACATCAGGAGGCACCTCCGACGACTTCGTGTCTCTCACCTCTCGCTCAGGTGCTGTTTCAACCTCCCGCACGGCCCGCGAATCTCGTTTGATGACGGAGGACCAAGAGTATGAAGGCGAAGAAGCATTCGAAGACCACGAAGGGGATCACATCGCATTCGGCGCCAAAGACAATGCGAAGGCGAAAATGGAGCGACGGGCTGGAATAGCGTCGCATTTAGCAGACGCACAGGGTGACGACGACGACCGCGACGAGGACATGGAAGAGTGGGAGAAGGAGCATATTCGTATTGGGGGAGCGAGGGCGACTTTGGAAGCACAAGAAAGATTTGATGACGAAAATCGGGGGAGGAAATCGACTGCGCGAGCGTTTGCAGGTAAGCCCGTGGAATTCAAGCTTTTGAAAGGGTGCAAATCGACTAATGCGCTCGATTTTCTGGTACAGTTCCCGAACCTACAGCGATTCCAACACTCTCCGACCTCAATTCGCAAATCACCACAGTGCTCTCATCTCTTCGATCTTCTATGTCATCTAACGACACCCTCGTTGACCACCTTAGCAATCAAATCGCCGAATCCACGAAGTCGTCGGCCTCTCTCAAACACGACGTTGAGGTTTTGGGCGACCGCTATGCTTTGACACAGGAGACGCGCGAATTCATCTCGGACCTGGCGGAGTTCTTGGACGAAAAGGTGGCGGAGTTGGAGATAATGGAAGAAGAGCTCGCGAGTATTGAGAGGCAGCGGTTGGAAGAGCGCGAAGCTATGTGGAGGGAGGTGACGGATGGAGCATTCGGGGCAATGACGACTGCTGGCACTGGTGAGTGACACAGAATTCGATGACGATTCAGGGTTGTATTCAAATGGCTGCGGTAGTTCGTCCCGTCAGCCTGTCGGCCCCACTCGAAAATCTCTTCGTACAACTGGATCATCCCTTGACTACGTCCGAGCAGAGTGTTGCCATCACGCGTCGGCTAGGTAAGAACAAGTCTTAGTGTCGCGTAATCTCGAAGCGTGGCTCAAACTTCTTCAACTCCAGAGTCACTCCGTAACCGCCACCGCCATCTTTTTGGTGATTCACTTCCTACTTTCTCAGACCTTGACCAGGTCCTTCCCCGTATCGCTGACTGGTCCCAAAAGTATCCAGAGGATTTCGTCAGGGGTTACGGAGGGGACAGCATTCACGGCATCGTGGACTTATGGGCTCGATGGGAAATTTTGGGCTCCGAATTGGATGCAGTGAGTTCGCGCGTATTCTTTTTTTGAAGTAATGAGCACGTTTCCCACCCGGCCTGTTGCAAGTCCCCGCCCGACCTTGAATCCACCACGTGGCACGGTCTCCTCACGAGTCTCGTCCTACCCTCGTCGTCTTCGGATACCACTCTCCCCGACGCAACCGCGACGCCAGACCCTGACGCATCCTTAGAGACATTGGTCAAGGTGGTCGAGAAGTCCGTCATCCCACAACTAAAACTCCGCGTGGATTCGTGGGTGGTATGGGATAAGAAAGAGACGGGAAGGCTTGTGGGATGGATTGAGGCCGTGCGAGGGTATGTCGGGGGAACAAGCGAGGCATACAAGGTATGTGGTTTTTGACTGCTGCAGTTTCCGAATCCGAATGAATCAAATCGCAATGATTCGATAGTCCTTACAAGCTTCTCTCCTCGATCGAGTGTCGCTCGTGGCCCAAGAAGTGGCGGATAGGTGTGATTTTTCGCGATTCCCACCAAAAGTAGACTCAGCGGCGGGAGTAGTAGTGGCGCGAGGGGTTTGGTGGGAAGCGATGCAAAAGGTTTGAGTTAAGGGCACTCGTTTAGGGAATTGTTCCGGCTGTCCGCTGATTCCCGTTAACCTGCAGTTGTTGACCTCGACCCTGCACGTGCGCAAATTCCTGCCCCACCACGGGGCACGAGGTCTTGTCGTGGACTCGATTGTTGAGAAATGCATGATGCCCGCATTATCCAGATCTTCAACGTTCTCGGACGAACTAGGGAGGGTTTCGAAGGTGCGTCGTAATGACGGTAACACAGTATGTGGCCCACGTTCTGACGATACCCTGCCCTGGCGATAGCTCGTCTCGGCTCTTCCAGTTGATTGGACGCGTGGCATGATAACTTCGGCGCCGAGGTTCGCCGCAGTGATGCAGCATCTTGGGGAAGCAAACCGGGGAAACTTTTCGGAGTGAGTTGCAGAGTTGCGGAAAGCTGAGATCTGTTCTTTCGCTCATGACGGTTTGCTTAATCATAGGGCTGAATCGAAAACTTTTGAGAGCATTATGCGAGTGGTGGAAAATTGATAGCGATACAAGAGGTTGCAGCGAGTACCGCTTTCATTTGTATTTTTTGCCGAAGTGAATCAACAGTGGTGGTGCGGGGAACATCCATGTCTGCTTCAGCATGTGAACAGTGATTCGAGGGAAAAGTATCAAGACGTTGTTCTTCCGTTGTGGATTAAATCCACAACGTCAGAGGTTTCAATCTGTTCATTTGCAACTACCTTAGATGTTAAATTTCAATTGTATTTCAAAACTTTAGTCCAATAGGCTGCGCTTCCGGCATCACCAAAGTCCAAACGACACTTCTGTGTACCTAATACTGCTGGTTCTGATTGTACCCCGGCTGACCTCCTTGGTTGTACACCGATGGCGCAACTACTTGTTGGTTGTTTCCGGGATACTGCTGCCCTGGGCCTGTGTTCTCCGCCTGCTCGGACGGAACTCCAATCGGCTGGAGCACCGGCCGAAATCCAAAGCCCATTGGAGTTTGGACCATGACCGCCCCGACGATATAGGCTTGCCCTTTTCCGCTCACGGCAATCCCTTGGTTAGGGATGTATGGTCCATACGACGTCTCGATAACGACGACGGTGGTTCCTCCGCCTCCAAACATGTCTTGAGAATCTTGCCCTGTCGCTTCATGACGTATGTGGTGGCGACGATGATCAAGATGGTAAACACTACCGCCATTACGATGCCAAGAATGGCAATAGTACCCATTCCGGCAGCGACTGCCGAAGCAGCGGGAGCTGCAAGGGCCTGGAACGTGATTACATGTTTGCAAATGGGCCGGGTGGGAGCGCAACACGTCAAACGAGTGCCGAAAAAGCAAGTAGGTTTCGAGACTCACTGAGCAGCAGCTAGAATTTGAGTCTTTTCGAGGAAAAAGGCGAAAGTGATCAACAATTTTTTCGTCGTTCACACTTCGATGCATCCCTCACACACTCACTTGCACACAAATTGAAGCCTGAACTGCATCCACAAGCGCCATTCAGGCAAAAGAGGCTTCCAGCGCAATCAGTACTGAATTTGCAGGTTGACCTAGACGTGATCCCCGTGGATCACGTTTCGTCTTTAATTCAAGTCACAGGAACAGTTGACAATCCAGCGTACTCACCCAAGCGGTGCTTTTGCTGTCTGTCGCACCATCAGGGCGCCCACCGCGCCATCCACTCCGGTGGCACCAAGGGCTGCGATGATTGTACTTCAAAGATTGCGGTGGGCGTTGCCATTTGGAGTGTTTAGCAGACGTGAGAGCCGCGATGGATGGGATGAAATGAAGAAAAATCACCTGATGCCCTGCCGTTCCGAAGAGGAGGAGTCGACGACGTGTTCGCAAATGAGAATCGTCTTTCTCACACCGACATTCGACGACGCACACTCACGAGGTGATGTGAATGCTATGAGTAAGATGCGCACCGAAATTGGCGTGGCTTAATTTGCGGCCCTTTCAAAATCCTCCAGTCGGGGCAAGTGCGAACTGTTCTTCGTCGAAGACTTCACCGTCGCCTCACTACCGATCCGACCCGCGGGAACCGGTCAGAAAAGGGAACGATTTACGGCGATGGAGGTACGTGTCAATGTTGAGCAGAAAAGGGGAGTTTAGGGGCACGCAGAGGTGGCCGGTGCTTTGTATGCAATTTGGGTGACACTAGTCGACAAATGTTTTGTCAGACCTCGCCGACCGAAAATCGAACTGTATCACGTTCCGATTCACAAGGAGGCATCAAACACACAGCTACTATTGCTGCTAGTGCATCTCTGTACCTCGTGAAACGTCATTCTGTCTACCGCCACTCCGTCTCCTCATCGTCGGTGAAGATCACGAGGCATCCCTCAACCCTCGAACCCTCTGGCCCCCACCAGGCATTTACCTAAAATATGTTACAGATCCATCGCGGAATCAACGATTTGTAAAGTGGAGTGACAGCGCGTGCTAATTGCGCAGTGAGTCAAAAACATGTACATGTTGAGTCATCCTTCACGGCTGGGAGGTATGCACGAATACATTCTTGTATGTCTGGAGGTCAAACGTTCAATGCATTCGGGAAATCGCTCCTGTTTCAAACTGTATGTAGTCGGGACACCAAAACTGTTGACTCGCAGCCTCCACCTATCACCTGGATTGTCACATCATTTTTTTATCTGTGACCTCTTCTTCTTGACTAGTTTACCGCCAGCAGGAGAAGCCTCCAGATCAAATACACAGCTTCAAACCCTTCCAATCGAGCTCCTTCACCGCATATTCTCATTTCTTGGAACTGACTCCATTTTGAATATGCGAAAAACGTCTCGGACGGGTCGTCGAGCCGTCAAAGACACAAGCGCGTGGTATGAACACCGATTCTGACTCGATGGCGACTACGGGAGCTCGCAACTATTCCAACAGATCGTCACGCGTGCCATCAATACACTCCAACGACCCACCTTCCGTGACGACGTCTCCGCATTCTCAACCTGCGTGGTTTCGGTCAACTTGAACGGACCCGAAGGGCCAATCTCCGCCCACCTCATCCTGCGCATCCTGGACGAATTTTCTGCAATACGGGAAGCGTCGTTTGTGGGCCGGTTTGACCGCACCGGGGTGCGGGAGTTCCTCATTGAATGCAATCAGGATCGGGTTGCACAATGATCGAGAACACTATGCAGTTTGGACCTTTCGGACACTGAGGAGATCACAAGGAGTGCAGCCATTGGGCCTCGTAACGGGCGTCATGGTCCTAGCACGGCGTGGACCGTCCCGGCGAACACTGCAAACAAGATCGAACCGTTCCTCGGCCTCGTCGCCGGGGCACCAGCTCCAGATCTTGTCGCATATCCCCGCTTGTGCGTATCATGCCGTAACGGGCCGTGTATTCCTGGTGCGCAGAGGATCCTTGTTTGTTCTGCCAGGACCCGCCCGTGTGCCGCGGTCTCGAAGTCGAGACCTCGGCTTCATCTGTCGGGCACACGTGGTGCGGGAATATTTGCCCGACGCGCAGCATGACGTGCAAGCGCTGTCGTGTGGGGAACGGGTGGATGACGTGCAGTGCAGTGGACTGTTCCGTGGAGTCCTGTCCGATATGTTTGAGGACCTGCGAGGGGTGCGGGGCGCCCTATTGTGTGTTCCATGAACCGTTGAGTGAGTACGGAGACTGCTGTAGTGCTCTGATGAAAAGTGGCGTCATGGGGCGCGAAAAAACCGTGAATCCAAACAAGCTTTCAGCTAGGGGCCATCATCGAAATTCAGATAGACATTTATGTTTCGGCAGTACCCTGGTTTCTCAAAAACTTTGCGCTGTTTCGGATGTTATTTGAAAAGAATATTCAAAATGGCTTTCCATTGTCTTCCTAATGCAAACTATCCAACATGACGGAAACGAGCGGGACAATTCCGCTTAGAGACAAGGCAGCTGGTATCAACAATACGAGGAAGAAAGCGTGTTGTGGCTCCTTTGAGATAGCGCGGAATATTGCGAAGCATCTGCTTGCGCATACGCTCCCTTGCCTCGTTAATTTTTTCCAATTCCCACCATCTCGCACGTCTCCTCCCAAAGCTTCTTGGCCGCCTCCCCGTCATATGCGTGCGTCGCATACCCCGCCCCTGCCCCTGAGCCGGGCGTCGCCGGCCCTGCCACTGCCTCGTCTTCCAAATACAACCCACCCATCCCCTCCAGATCCGGCGCGAGACACGCCCACACAGACGTCGCCGCGCCCTGAGCGTTGCTCTTCACAATAGGGTTTCCGGATTCGGGCCCGATCGTGGCAAGAACCTCCGGCGGGAGGGCGTCGCAGAGAGGGGTGATGGTGGTGCCTGGGGAGACCGCGAATGCGCGCAGACCCCGCGCGCTGAAGCGGCGGTCGATTTCTGTGGCCATGTAGAGTGTGGCTTTGGAAGGTGGTAGGTGATTGTTGAGTGCTAACTTTCCACGGAGCACGTCTGCGAAACGAAATGGACGTACCAAGCTTCGACTGGTGATACGCATGCATATGGTCATGCTTTGCCTCGTCGTAATGACCGCCCTTGATCCAAGGCATGTCGAGGGGGCCGGCAAGATGCCCCAAGCTCGAGAGAGTCACCAAACGGCTCGATGGTGAATCAGGAGAGGGAGAGAGGGGCAGGAGGAGGTCTTTGATAAGATGGAAAAGGAGAAAATGGCCGAGGTAGTTCACGCCGAAAGTTATGTCGTGCCCTTGTGGCGTTTTGAGATAGGTTCTTGTCATGATCCCGGCGTTGAAGATGGCGAAGTTGATTCTGGGGAGGTGGAGGGACGGCGAAGTTCGCGACGTCATCAGAGTCAAGTTCCAAAAACAATGCTGACGTGTCCGTAAGCAAACGTCGCGCGATACCAACCTTTTGACCTTGCTTCTGATTTCCTCTGCCGCCTTCCTCACGCTTGCGAAGTCTGCCAAATCCATCTCCACCACAATGGCTTCCTTCCCCCACATTGTTGAAATCTCCCTTGCCACTTTGGGGAAGGCCGCTGTATCCTTGCCAGCGAGGACCATCTGCGTGCCTGTCAGCGCCATCGCTCGGGCAGTCTCCAAGCCGATTCCCGTCGTGAATCCCGAAACGAGGACCGTTCTGTCCGTCATGGTTCCTTCCAGTTCGAGATCCCTCACGATCTGTGCTGCAGTGGGTCGAGCGTCTCCGACACCCTTGGGAGAGTCGTGGAGGTGCTTGTACGGAGCGATGGGTGGGAGCGAATGAGCGTCCATTGGATTCACGTCAGATCGGCGACACAGCGGAAAGGCAGGCAAATCCACAAGACGATCAATGCAGGTAAAGATCGGAGGCGAAACGCTGGAAACGGGTAGGTTTTTAGATGCGGCTTTAATATTTCACCGCGCCCGCAGCTCGGGAATTTGTGACTGGAGCTTTTTCAAAGCGTAGTTGGGAGAAAAGTACTACCAAAGCCGAGAAGCGGTCGTCAGCGGTAGAGATATCGCGCGAAAGCTGCTGGATGGATCCGCTAGTGCTCGTTCCCGAGTCACCCAAAACTACCAAATATGGCGACTCCAAACATCGATCCGTTCCAGCTCACTCCTGCCTTCCCTCCCGGCACTGGTATGCTCTCTTCTTTCCCCTCTGACCGTCTCTTGACGCCTTTCGGAACCCCAGGAACAGTTCTCCTATCTCCCGCCCCCGCCCGTCACCTTCAACATCTTCCTCTTGAGCTCCTTCGCGTCGTATTCTCCTTCCTCGGCCCTGACTCGCTCTTGAATGTTCGGAAAACCTGTCGTATAGCCCGTCGAGCCATCGAAGACAGACTCTTGTGGTTTGAACACCAATTCCACCTCGATGGCCAGTACGGGAGCTCCGAGGACCTCGAACGCGTCGTCGGACAGGCCATCAATACACTTCATCGATCCATCTTTCGAGACGACATCTCGGGATATGCGAGCTGCGTGGTGTCAGTCAACTTGAATGGATCAGAAGGGCCCATCTCAGCCTTCCTCATCTTGCGCATCCTGGACGAATTCACCGCACTACGGGAAGCGTCGTTTTGTGGCCGCCTTGACCGCGCGGGAGTGACCGAATTCCTCGCAGCGTGCAGTGAGTTCGAGGATGGTGTGGTCACGTGGTCGAGAGCCCTCCAGAGTTTGGACCTTTCAGACACAGAGGAAATGGTGCGGAGAGCAAATATTGGACCGCGTAGTCGGAATGGTCATGTTCCTAGGCTTGCGTGGAGCATCAGGGACGTGCACGCTTTCCATCAAGACTGCATCTTGATGGCGCAACTGCCCCACCTCTCCTCGTACGATGTGTACCCCCAACCGTGTTCGTCTTGCCGTGAAGGCACTGTGTACTCATGGAGCTCCTCAGACGTCTGCACGTTCTGTCGCGATGTTCCTCTTTGCCTTGCGTGTGGCGTCGTCAGTTTAGACTCAGAGGCTACCATTGACCGGCCTTGGGTGGGCGACTTGCATACGTGGTGCAGTGACGCAGCATGCCTGACGCGCACCCTCTCGACGTGCAAGCGATGTCGCGCGGAGTTCGGCTGGACGGTGTGCAGTGCGGAAGACTGTGACGCGGAGTGCTGTCCGCTTTGTTTAGTGCCGTGCAAAACATGCGGAGTGCTGGCGGCGTATTGCATGGACCGCACGCACAAGTGCAGGTGCAGTGATTGATGTGGCGCCGTGTACCTGCCAGTGGTGAATGTCGAGACCGGTCACACATGGGGGTGATAATTGTTGTCCCACGTAGAGCTGAACTTGGGGAGGTGATATTCCTGTATTTTTGGATGGGCTTGTTGCAAAGGAAGAGAATGTATACAATACGGAATCAAACGCATGCACGCCAAGGGCACACCCTTCAACCTCGGATTCGTCTTCCTCGCAATATACTCCGCCTTCCTCCTTGCGCGCTTGCCGGTCTTCTCGGGCTTCTCCGGTCGTCGTCATCTCATGGTGGTGATCACTATTCGGGACACTTCTGCCTCTGTAGCGAGGTGAAGTGCGAGGTCACGCTTGTGGGAAGAAAAAGCGCATATAAACTTCCACGTTCGGTGAACGAGACCCGTCCGTACTTCTATATTCCTTTTGTAAGCCTCCATAATAGGCTACCTAACTGGTTGCGTGATCCAGGCACTGCTGAACTTTTCTCAGAGCATTCCTAGTTTAGTGGAGATAGTTCTTTTTCAATCAAGTCTTCACCGGCCAACTCCGACGTACGCGTGCCAGGAGTAGTTCAGCTATCTTCCTCTTGCACTCAGGGTTCTTGGCCACTGTCCAGCATAGACCACAGAGATTCCCGCACTTGCACGTGGCCTTGTGTTCCGCACAGAGTTATGCCCGCGCTCCGCACTCCCTGCACGTCATGGAACACACCGGGCAGCATTCCCAATGCAGTCCTCCCCTCTGCACGCCGTCCAGCCATTAGCCGTGTCGACACCATGAATACACGGGATCTCCGTCGCTCTTGTCGCACATGCGTGGATAGGCAAGAATGTTGCTACCCCGCTTCCCCGGCCGGCCCGAGACTTGGCGTATGAAAGTCCCTGGTTCGTGGCTCGCTCAACCAAATCACCAACCAACGAACTTCTACCGGATGTTCCTTCACCATGTAAACTTGCAGAACACTGTCCTCTCTGTTCCAAAAAAAAAAAAAAAACCCCTAAATTTTCTTGCACACGCCCCACGTCACAACCGACGACCGTCCACACAGCGTCCGTTGCATAAAACTCATCAAAGACATGTGAGTTACGCGTGATTTTTTATGTTCAAGTGGCGCAGCCCGTGGCCACCAGCGAACTTTCGACGGTGTTCAAATCCACCCGCTCAATCGTTCCTGAATCTTTTCAGAGCAAACACACGTCGTTCCATCGCAGGGCTCCACGCCGAGTGTCGAAGTGCGACCCAAAACCTGCGAATGGCAACTGGAAGCACCCATCCAAACCCGGATCTCCGCCACACGCCCCTGCTGTCTCCTGATATGCACCATGATTTTCCACTCCGACTCGCCCTTGACGCCATTCACACCAGGAACAGTCTTCCAACCTCGGCATCACCTCCAGAACCTTCCTCTTGAGCTTCTTCACATCGTTATTTCCTTTCTTGGCACAGACTCCCTCTTGAACGTCCGGAAAACATGTCGTGTAGTTCGTCTTAACCATCGACGACAAACGGGCATGGTTTGAACACCGATTCCGCCTCGATGACGACTCTGGAAGCTCTGACGACCTCGAGCGTTCCATCAAACAGGCCATTCAATGCGCTCCAACGAAGCATCTTTCGCAACGATGTCTCGGGATACGCGATCTTCGTGGCTTCGATCAACTTGAACGGTGGACGTCGACCCGAAAGCCGCATCGCTGCCAACCTCATCCTGCGCATCCTGGACGAAATCACCGCACTGAGGGAGGCGTCATTTTGCGGCCGGCTTGACGTGACGGGCGCCTACTGGTTCATCAAGTCGTACAATGATGGCCCGCCGCGGAGGTCAAGAGTTCTCCAGAGTTTGGACCTTTCAGACGCCGAGGAAGTGGTGCGGAGGTCAGCCATCGGTCCGCGATTCCTGAATGATGATGATTATCACAGACATGCGTGGACGTGGGAGTACCTCTGGGACGTCAGAGAGTTGCACAAACTCGTCTTGGACGCAGGGTTGCCCAACCTTCGACCATCGCACGTGTACCCGCAAGTGTGCCTTTCGTGTGGTGGCAACATTGTGTACTCGTGGAGCCCCCACGGTCACTGCTTTTCCTGCCAGGACCCGCCCGTCTGTAATGTATATTGCGTTAATTTGGCAACGATCGAGTGGTCGGGCGTCGTGCGGTGCGGGAGTAATTGCTCATCCTGCAGCTATTGGAAGTGCAAGCCCTGCCGGGCCGATATCGGGTGGAGGGTGTGCGCTGAGCCGGGATGCGACGTGGAGTGCTGTCCCGGGTGTTTCAAGGTGTGCAGGACTTGCCAGGTACCGTTGCCCGAGTCGCATTGCGGCAACCATCTGAGGAGCTTGGACGAGTTCTACACGTGCTCGTTCTGCGGCCTGGCGGTGCAGAGGTGGACAAAAGCTGCGTCAAAGGTGATAGGGGTGGCAGAAAGAGTATGGGCCGTGAATACTGCCGTGCGCGATAGTAAGTATCCTTGGGATGGACTGATGGAAGTGCTATCGGAGATGGTTTTGTGACAACGGCTACTATCGTATCCCAATATCAAATGTATGTACAAAATCCAACGTATGCTCTAGAAAATAAAACACTATTCTGAGCCCGCCCAAACCATCCCCCTGCCGCACTCCCCGTGCCAACAACTCCCCACGTCCCACACAGCTCAAAACCTTCCACTCCGCTTCCGCCCCGTATACTTTGAATCCAAGGGCACGTCTTTACCCCTCCGTTTATTGAGCTCCTTTTTGCGCATGATGTAGTCCCTATCCTTGACCGACTTCCTCTTCTGCCCTTTCCCCCTCTTTTCGGGACGCGGTCGCCGCCCCGCCGAGGCGTTGACGATCTGCGACGGTTCAGTGCCCTGCGGTAGGTCTGTGCCCAGGGCTTGTGGGAGGGGTTGGGACGAGTTGTCGGGCGACCCGGCGAACAGGACGAGAAAGTATTTCTTTGCGCGGGTCGAGTTTGGGTAGTCCACGACAAGTCCGCCCGTGAACCCAGCCACCATGGCCGAGGACACGATGAGTTCGACTTGGTCTGGGTTCTCGGGGTAGAACTGGAACACTGCTCTTCCACCCCTCGTGAGTGACGAGTACAGCGTTGTGAAGAACCGCGCGAGGCGGCGTTTGGGGACGTGGGAGGACCGGTCGGCGTTGCAGAGCCATTGCAGGACCGACACGGAGATGCAGCCGTCGAATGTCCCGGGGCGGAACCCAAGGCCGTGACCGATGTCGTGGAGGAAGAGGTCGCCTTCCACTTCACGTTCGTTGGCGACGTCTGTGGGGTGGGCGTGAGCGACACATGAGCCAAAATGTATCGGGCAGGAGTAGGAATGGACCGACTCACCGAGCATGGCCTCGCTAATGTCGAGTCCGACCCAGACATGCCCCTCCACTTCCAAAACTTCCCCAGACAACCCTGACCCGCACCCAATATCCAAAAGGTAGCAAGGCTCGTCGGGGGGGAGGCTGAGCAGCTCGAGTGCACGCGTGGTCATGTCCGCCTGGATCTGCATGATGCGCGAGTTTTGAGTGTACTTTGTGGCCTCGGACTCATTGTAGAACTGGGGGAGAGAACGGGAGGGGGGAGGCGGTGTTGGCCAGCAGAAAAGAGTAGCGATGGGCATAGACTCGAACCCACGATTTCTGGCGGTGCCGTGTGTTCCGGTCTCGACATTGGGCAGCGTGTATTTCTTTCGTGTGCTGCGGTCACACCTCACATCCCCCTCCACCATGTTCCTTCTGGGCGTCAACGTGCCCGACGGCAAACTCGCTCGCGTTGCACTCACGCACATCTACGGCATCGGCGCATCTCAAGCAGACGCAATCTGCGCACGACTGGCAATCCACCGACACTGCTTACTCCGCGATGTTCCGGAGGACACACTCAATAGACTCTCCGCGGAACTCAACGCGAGACTGCTCGAGTCTGACTTGAAGAGAGAGGTCAGGAGGAGGATCGAAGCAGAGGTCGCCATTGGGTCACAGAGGGGCCATATGCACGAACGAGGGTTGCCCACAAAGGGTCAGAGGACACAGACCAATGCAAGGACGGCAAAGAGGAGGAATGCGGGGAGACTGCAGGGGAGATTGTATTCGACGAGGTGAGCGGCGATGGCGCTTGGTGTGTTGTTTCGGAGGAGTCCTCACCAACACACTGAAAAATGAAATACTTGCTGCTCGGCATTCGCTCCCTCTTCCAGCGCATACCATCCCTCCACGCCATACCCAACTCTCACCGACGGTGTGACGGAACGATGGGCGTCCTCGCTCGAAGGCCTTGTTGGGTTTGGGAAGAGGCTCTTCTTGGGTCGATGAGAGGGACTGGGCGGGGTTCGGGGTACGGCGGGTGGCAGAACGAGGAGAATGGGTGGACCAGACTTTTCTGTACCCACGGACTATTTTGCGGCGACAGTTGATGGTTGTTGTGGACGTTTCTCTGTTGGTCAGAGTGTGAATGTGATTGCATGATGGGGTACCTTGAGACCGGCCAATGTCTTGCGCGAGTGTATTCAGAAGAAATATTCACAAAGCACAGTGCATAGTGACCTCGACTGAAAGCGTCAAAAGGTGCTTTGGAGTCCCTGCGCAAATCCGCGCGAACCCTCAAGTCGTCACTATTCCTCCTTCCTCCCCTGCACAAACACTTTTCGGACGGCGGACGGAGTCAGTAGCCACTCCGAAGTTCTCCTCCTCGCTCGGGCGGCGGGCGCTCCCGCTCCCGCTCCCTGGCAGAACCAAAGAAAACAGTGCACATTGCACGGAAGGTGCAGGAGGAAGGACGTAGCTCAGTCTCTACAGCCTGCTCTCATCCTTCGAATTTCTAATATCGATTGCCGATTGCGGTACCGGTCAAACGGTCAAACGCGCGGAGATCTGGTCGGCAATGAACACAATCGAACCCCATCTGAAGGTGGTGCAGAAGTAGATCTCGCAAGGGCGATCCTTCATATTCAGGCTTCCTCGAAACAAGAGTTTTTACAAAGGTGCTGATAGAATTGTTTGTTCATGTCTCGAGACATTCACACCCTTTACACGTGATTTCTGCACTCTCCTCACTCGTACTGCCAATACATTCATCGCATGTCATTTGCCCATACGTCGCACATCTCCTTTCACACTGCACACAGCACGGCTGCTGACCACATATGCGGCATTTGAAGATGTAGCGTGTACAATTGCTGCATAGCTTCTCGTAGACATCACACGTTCTTCCTGGCACCCTGAAAAGTATGATCCAGAGCACCTGGATTTCCTGCAGTAACTGCACTTTTCACTGCAGTCAACACAGTACATCTGTCTCTCAGGACCGTTGGTCGATGTGCAGTGCTGGCAGTTGGCAACCGATAGATCGTGCTCACAGGGCTCCACGGGGTCGATGCAGAAGGGAGACTCTCGCCCACAGTCTGAGCAAGGTGGAATGCAGCAGTGAGGACACGAATTGCTGTCATCGCAACCCTCCTCTGCGCATGCTCTCCAGCCAGCAGTTTCGCGGCAGGGATGGCAAGATTGTGTTGTCGTCTTGTAGCATCCGCGACAAGAAATAATTTGTGTGTTGGACTGAAGTTCCCCACACTGAAAGCAAAATGCTTCCGATGCTTCACATGACACACAGAGCGCTTGCGAACTCCATGAGTACACTCTCCCTTGGCGGCAAGATGGTCATTCCAAGGGGTCTCACACGAGCAGCGTTTGAAGTGTTTCCAAACTTGCTCGCACTCATTCCGGCGGTTTGTCTCACCTGTGGCCGCGCATTGTCTCGGCAATATCGCCCTAGACCGCTTGAATGGGTCTACTCGAGGCTACCGCCCCAGCAGGTCAGACCAAATACCCTTCCGCCGGGCATTGTAGAACCCCCCAGCTCCACGCGGATGTATTGCAGTGTTTGCGTGGTGGACGTGGTCTATTGGGTGTGTGGATGCGAGAACAGGACGACTGACTACCTGGGGACGTACATCCAGTGTGGTGGATGCGCGGGTTACGGAAACACGTGCGTCGGGTGCTTTCAATATTCCCAGAGCTGTAGCGCTACTGGATGTTCTCGGAGAGCAATGTGTCCACGATGCAGAACAATTAATGGATGGGCAGTGTTTCGACCGCTTTTCTGCCACATGTGCGGTATCGGCCCGCTTTGCACCGATCACTTCCAGGACTGCCCAAATGGCGCTCTGGGGAACAGAGGTGGTTTGGTGTGGTGCGCTATTTGCTTGAGTCGTGTGCCGCAACGCACCAACTGTGGCAATCCCATTTGCTTAAGTTGCGATGGGGTTGGAGTGGAGAAGTGGAGCAGGTGTAGAGCTTGAGGCGATGGTGTGAGTCCCTTCGTGTAATGGTGGTGGCCAAGTGAGACTAACTTAATATTAAGTCGTCATGAGTGGACTCACCACGGAGTTAACTGGTTGGAGTGAGGAGTCGTAGCTCTAGGCGTATTTCATTTTATTTTATTTGAAGAGAAGCATCGTTTCAAGCACCTCCTCTCGAATATGTCCGCTTTGGGGGATCGTCTGTTTCGAAGTTGGACCTCTGCAATCATAATGTGTCGCCCACAAGCGATCACACGCGCGAACAGGCGCATCCATCATGTCGTATCCCTCGACTACCCCTCGCAACGTACGCGCTTTCCTACAAAAACTTTCCCCAGACTGTGTTCACCCATGAGTTCGAGTTTTGCGTGTCACCTTCTCAGTCCTGACGTTGAGTGCGGGTGTCGCACCCCTCCAACGTCCAATCACCGTTCAGCGCCCACTCCCATTGCATTCTCACGATCGATCCCCGCCAAACCCCGCAGTGCAGATCCTTGCACACCGTCCCCTCGCTTCCCGCTTACCGATGTCCTCTAGATGCCGGGAATCAAGACGTTCATCTACCCAATACACGAACGTCCACCCATGCCACAAGGAGCTGCGCTCGACCTCAGGACAAGTCGCTTCCCGACTGAGCCTTCGGACGGGTGGAGATGTGAAAACTTTGAGTCATTTCTTGTTTCTTCCACAGGTGACTTCCCTGGATGCGACCGCGCGTCCTTCAACACTTCCGGACACCTCTCTCGACATCGTCGTGGGCATATGGGCATTCGGCCATATGTTTGCCCAATACCTGAATGTGGAGCGACGTTTACGAGAAGAGATAACAGGGAGAGGTATGAGCCCTTCACCAAGCACCAAGCGCAATGGATTCCAGACTGATCGAACCTCGCCCAAAGCCACGCCATAACTCACGCTCGACGCCTTGGTATTCCTCTACCCCCAGACCTTCCGAGGAACTTGAACCCTGGCGTCTCATCACCACAGATGGGTTTGCGCCGGTCCAGCATGTAAGAGGAGGTGAGGTGTGCCTGGCGAAAAGAGGGGTGAACCAGTGTATTATAGCAGATCATTCCGTACAACATCGACACCATTTATTTATGTGACCCTCGACTCCCTGTCCTGGCCCCGCCTGCGCATGCGCTCACACCGCTGCATGCTTCCCGAGTACGTTCCCAGAGGGCCTCTTACGCTACCCGGGCCGCATCGTCCTCAGCGGTTCATGTCTCTCTCCTCCCTGGATCCGGAGTCAACGCCGATCATCCGCGGCACAGCCGCGTACTCACCTTTGACCTCAACGAACCGTCAGCCGAGCCGGAGGAGCACGTGTAGGACTTCGGGGAGAGTTGGGAGGACAGCGACTCAGGACGAAGAAGGAACCGAGTCGGAGGAGGGTGCCAGAGGAAGGCTCGAGAATTTGGAGATGAATGCCCTCGCTAGGGAGATGCGCTCGGAGATTCAGAATGACGGTTTCGATCTTGTATTTCGAATGACTCAACACTACAATATTGGATTGAATCAATGAGTAGCACTTTCCGCAATAACCCAACAGCAAAGTCTGCTCCACTTCCCGAGACTACAAATATTACTACTTGCTTAATTGCTCGAAGGAGGGGAAAGAAAGGCGGACCAAGTACAATGAAGTGGAGCTCAACACCAGTCCTGGTCGGCCGACAGTACAACCGTACAACCCAACCATGAAGTAAGTGGATGCGATGGGAATCACAGAAACGGCGAACTGCACGACGTGGAATCAAACCTGGGACCGCGACTGGTCTATTGGAGTCACTTCTACTCACCCGATCCCGTCTTTCACCCACCCTCCATCAGCGACGAATCCGTCCGCGTACTCATCCGTCCACGCCCACTTCTCCCCTCCGAAACGAGATCTCAATCCTTCACAATCACTGGAAACACGATCGCCTTCGCTGCGGAGGAGTCGACGGGTCGAAAAGCTCCTGATCTGCAAAAATTCAAGTTCGACCACATTGGTGGCGAAAGTTCGTCGCAGGAAGAGGTCTGGGACACTGTGGGAAAGGACGCATGCGAGCGTTTGCTTGACGGATTCAATGCGAGTGTTCTATATTATGGGCAGGTGAGGATAATTACTCTCATTATCATCGCAAGGCTGTCAACAGCAAGGTGTGCTCTTACCCGTTTTCGTACCTTTATATGCGCTAAATCAGACCGGTACCGGAAAAACTTACACGATGGTGCGTGAATGGGTGTGAACAGAGGGTCGGGTGATTCACTCCTTTTCAGTACTTCGTCGGACACCTTTCCCGGTTGAGGCACTTTCCGGCCGGATCTTGGGATGTTCTTCGTGCTAAGGATGGGACTGGAATTGCGAGAGCGAATCTCATTGACTTTGCCTTTGTGGAATTCGGGGGAAGTGTACTTCCAATGAACGAGACCTGGGACGCTACACTCGTCACGAGCGGACGAGAGAGAACCTGCTAGAGGCGCTTGCGTGTAGACGACATGCACATTCTTGGTCTGACCTTGTTCTATCCCACAGATGGGCACCCCCACCCATAAAGGCATCCTCCCCCGCGCGTAAGAACTTTTCAGTCATCACTTGCCCCACCTGCCACCTTAAAGGTCCCTCCCCCTCCCACTCCCGCCTCTCCACATAGCATTGACCACATCTTTGCCCGCCTCACCGACCTTTGGGCCATCTCACCGACTTCCGACGCCGTTGTCTGGGTGTCGTACATCGACTTGCGCAAAGATAACATTCACGACCTCCTCAGACCTGTATCGCGTTCTGGATCTGCCGTAAGCTTGTGCTCGGTCAGGGAAGACATCAAATCTGGGGTCTGGGTTGAAGGTACGGGCGCCACTAGTTTATACTCGGTCTTTCAACTCACTCCTCAAACGCCTGCTTTACCCAGGCTGCCTTGAGGAACCCTGTCTGACTGCCGCTACTGCTCACAGACTACTACGGCGGGGCACATCTGCGCGCACAACTGCGACCACCACGGCCGCCACCATGCAGTCAACGGGCTCTCATGCAATTTTCACGCTGACACTTCGTAGGACGATGCCGAACACTGTCGGTGGGTATTCGAGGGAGGCGTTCGAGAGTAAGATACAGTTCGTGGATTTGGCGGTGAGTTTGGTGGGGAATACGAGGTTAAAATGGTCGGGGCTGCGTTTGAGACGTTCGGGTGAAAGGCGGATGAACCACAATTTCAACTCGCTAGTGTCGTTTTAATGCGGGTCAGTACTGCTGACGATGTGTCCCGCGGGGAATACGGAGTGCATGGCTAAGGGACTGCCCTTTGGTGGAGGAAGCCAGTCCGTGAAACCGTCTTTTTTTGACGGTGGGGAAGAGCAAAGCATGCCGTCAATGGTCTGAGACCTGTAATGCAGGAGGTCAAAATCTCTTTCTTTCTGCCGGGATGCATAAACTCAAACTTCCGAAACCATCAGGGCTCTGGCTGCGAAACATCTGTCGTTACGCAAGGCAACAAATCTCCCATGACTGGTGGCCTGCGTGGCGGCAGCGGAGACGACAATAGAAGAGAGTGAGTGTTTTGGTATTAAGGGCAGACACAGGGAATAGTGGTTTTGTATGTTTGACGAGGGTAACATTTTGCTGTCTGCACAGCAATGTCCACGCTTAAATTTGCCCACAATGCAAAACAGATCAAAAGTCGCACAACCAGAAAAGTGGACATCGAAGGTGAAGAATGTCTTTTGCGTTGATAGTCCCACTACAGTCAATCAACACACATTGGTGTCGCTTAATCAAAGACACGTCCCCCCAAGCCTTGCAATCCGAGATCTTTCGTCTGCGTGCGGAAGTCCCTCATTTACGACACTCGACGGCGTTGTCTGCCGACCGGCCTACTGGCGCCTCCAGCTCTGTACCAAAACTGTCACAGCCTGTCACTGTTTTGGACTCTGAGCAGGTCAGGGGTAAGGACGAAGAAGCGCTGCGGCAGGCACTTGATGATAACGCAAGTCTGCGATCTCAAGGAAAGAGGCCGGAGTCCGAGCTTGTGGCGGAGCGTGGTCACGTGCAAGAGCCGGACAGGCAGCACAACAAGCCCAAGACCCAGCTTCCTCACATTGACACCACCCAGAGCGCTGGTGCTGCTGCAGCGGAATTGGCAGAGTTGCCTGTGGGCCGTTTCGCAGTTGCAAGAACGTCGCCACTTACTGAAATACAACACCCCTATAAGGAGCCGCCGCAAGATCTGGTTGTTGAATCAGAAGGCGAGGAGGAAGATGGCAACGCCGCAGTTGTCAACGCCGATACCAGAGCCATTGATGGTGCCTCTTCTGATCAGTGCAAGGATGGGGTATCAGACCACATTGATAACAGCTCCGAGGCTTCTGATGCCAAGTTAAAAGAGGATGACGAGGATACAAACGACCCCGAATCAGATGAATCTAATATCACCACCTGGCATACCAGGAAGCGGCGAAGGACTGATGATAGCGAACTTGGTTCAAGGATCCATTTTGATATTTGGACAGCAAAAGATCGAGTCCGCAAATCGGCTAACTTAGCGGAGGCAACAAGCATAGTTCTGGAGTATCTGAGTCAAGAGGTGAGCGCCGAGTTACATGAAATTGGTTGTTGGGCGATCTTAGAGAATGAATCAAAATCATCATCAGACCCTTCCCACCCCAAGTTTACCCTTTAAAACGGGAACCATTTTAGCAAAACAGGAACCAAATGACGAAGATTTTCTTATCTTTTTGTTGACGTCCCCGAGGAATGGTATTACCGCCTATGGACGACTGAGAAGTTCAGAACTGTCAAAACGAGCATTGTTTCATTGGTACCCCTGGTGTTGGAGGACCAGAAGACATTGCGTGAGGCCCCAGCTCAGTTCACATATACGCTTCAATAGATCGACAACAAGAGGAGAGGTATTGCTTTCATGGTTAATAGGGGGTGAGCAAGCTACTATTGTTTCATCTTCTGAGTATGTGGGACTGTTTGACACTACTCAGCTTGTGGATTATGGTGGCGAGCCTGAGGAAGATGAGAAGGAGGCCAACAATTCTGACAAAGAGGTGGCTAATTGTGGTGACCAGCTGTATACCATGATGCGTCACAGGACGGACGACAGTGGAGCTGGGAAGAATCATTTTGATATTGGGGCTGCAAAAGATCGTATCAAGAAATCAAGTACTTCGGCTGAGGCTTCACAAATCGTACGGGAATTTTTGGAACAAGTGGTATGTCATAATCAGGGTGACTCGCAGAGTATGTACGTCTTATGCAATGCATTTCACAGACTCTACACCCACCAAAGCTGCCTTTTCAAGTGGGAAACGTCTCTGTCAAAGAAGATCCCGACAACAAAGATTCCATTATCTTCTCTCTCACATCTCAGAGGCATGGTACCATTACACGTGGGAGAGTGAGGAATTCGGAAATGTCAAAACGAGCCTTATTCCACTGGTACCCGTGGGCGTGGACATGTGACAAGGGGAAATATTGGAAGGTCCACTCAATGATCGATGTCCCAAAATCGACGAAAGCGCCAAATGGTCAATTGCGCCGCATAACACTTTCCAGGTTGTTAGGGGGTGAGCAGGTTCAAGTCATTCTGGACTAAGTGGTCTTCTTGATTCTTATATCATTTTGTACCAATGTTTGACAACAGTACAATACATGTATAAGTGATCCCAGTGGCCGCCATACTCTGACATCAGCTGCTCGAAGCTCGAAGGTGGCATATTTCGAGCTGCTGCACACATTCAAGTCCCTCGGTTCTCGCACACCCTCAGCGTCACTGACAGTCGTCGCTGTTTCTTGTTCTTGGTCGTGGTTGTGCTCCCCTTATGTTACTTGCACAATGCTCGCTGCCGCCCACCGCCCACCGCCCACCGCCCGTCGCCCGCCGCCCGCCGCCCGCCTCCTGCCACCTGCCACCTCTGTGATAGTCTCGTGAAGCGCTCATACGGTACGTGATAGCAAGACGTATTTTTTATCGGACCTGGAGACTACATTATATGGCGCAAGTCACAATGCATTGCGCCGAGTACCCCGAGGTTCAACCTCGTGGGCAGTGTGCACTGCCCGCTGTTCCAGTTATACGCAAAGAGACCGGTCTCTGGAGCTCTGATCCCGGCGTGGGCTGTCGCGAGAGTTTGCTCCTTCAAAGAGAGGCGACACATATTTAGTTCGGCGACGAGGCGACGTGTGCTTGCGGCAGAAGATGCTGCAAGTGCACTGGCGACCGCGTCACGAGGCGCCACGTGAGAGGCGGGTGTGGCGAGGTGGTTTCAACCGCTCTCAGTGTCACGTGGGAGCAGACGGACCGACCTGAAGGGGATGGATGGGGCACACAACGACAAAGGATACGATCCAGCAATATACACCCACACCCACACCCACCACCTCCACAATCCCGGCTGTATCACTACACCACTCTCTCCCCTCTCTCTTCCCTCCTCGTGCCCCTTCCTTCCAAATCGGACCCTTTCCGCATATGGAATTAGGGTCCTGCCTCCTTCCCCTTCGGGAAATCCGCAGAAGAGAAGCCCACACCGGACCTGACGCAAGCCTTTTTCTTCGTCTGTCAAACCGTCAGACCCACCTCACTCACCCACTCACCCACTCGCACCGCCATCCCACCGATGGCGTCTCCCGCGTCCCACGGCGGAATGCACCTCGAATCCGCGCTGGACGTGCCACAGGCCCACGCCAGTCTCCCCGCGCTTCCCGCCTCTTCCTCCGCCGACTCCGCCACCGACGCTCCACGCCCACNCCGCCGCCGCCGAGCTGCAATCCTCGCATCGCTCGCAGCACTCGTCGTCATCGTCGTCGCCATATCCGCAGGCGTCGCGGTCTCCAAGCGGAACGCTGCCTCTTCTTCTGCTTCTGCGTCCGGGGCTGATGCCGCAGTCGGCGCAGCTCCCGTAGCGGTTGCGCAGGACGCCCAAGTCACCGTCGCCGCCCCGCCTTCCTCCTACTCCCCCTCGCCTGCCGCGGCACCGGTGACCCGCACTGCCGCCACACCGACCGCATCTCCCGTCAACGGCATTAACGCGACCACAAACGGAACCAACGCGAATGCAACTCCGTCACCCGTGAGAGACTACGGTGCGCGTATCCCAGTCGCGTCGCCCGCTGCGGCGTCGGTCACTGCGGGTGCACGGGCTCAGGCTGCCGCGACTCCGGTTGCTGGTGCGTTCATGGGACAGTCACGTGATGTGGTGTGGACTGGATTCTGATGTCTCGTTTTGTTCTTCATCTGTGTCACTTGCTCAGCTCCTCCGCCTCCTCCTCCTCCTCCTCCTCCGCCTCCTCCGCCTCCTCCACCGCCGCCGCCTCCTCCTCCACCTCCACCTCCCCCGTAAGTACCATCTTCCCTCCTTCCCCCTTTTCATCTCAAACCCAATGCTCGATTCCCGCCCCCTCAGCCCGCCTCCTCCACCCCCTCCTCCAAGCGGGGGATCGGGCCAATTCTCGGGCCAACTGACCTACTACTACCCCGGGGTACGTTCCCTCCTTCCCGCCGGGCATCAACCCCGTGCATCGGTCTGATCTGACGTCGCTCCGTTTCATTTTTGAAAATTAGGGCGGCCTCGGCTCATGCGGCACCCCCCTGTACGACGGCGACGCCGTCGTGGCCGTGGTAAGTCCTCGTCCTCCCACTCTCACTCCCCCTTTCCCTTTCCCTTCCCCTTCTCCCTTTCCAAAGCGGGGCTTCCCTTTTCTGACACTTCCTTCCTTCCCCTTCCTTCCCCTTCCTTCCCCTTCCCCTCGTCCTCTTCCCCTACCCCTCTTCACAAACACAGAACTCTGCGCAGTATCAAGCAAGCAACTGCGGCCGCTGCATCCGCCTCTTCTACCAAGGCCGCTCGACCACGGCCGTGCAGAGGGACATGTGTCCAGGTTGCGCGTATGGGGATTTGGATGCCACGGTGGGGGTGTGGAGTGCGTTGGGGGGTGAGTTGACGAGCACGAGGCCAAAGTGCGAGGCAGGGCCAGGATCTGGGAAAAAAGGCAGGGTGAATCAACGTCCGATGAGACGTGGTTTCAGGAAACGTCGACGGACAGGACTGCCACTGTTGCCGTGAATTTTCCATATAAACAGTTGATCTGACCGCTCGTCGTTTCCCCCCTCCTTCCCTTTCCGATCCGCAGTTGGCCTCGGCGTGGGCCGCGCCAACGGCATGACTGTGAGTACCTTTGCCTCGCTCCTCCTTGCTCTCCGTGCTCCGTAATCTTACCGCGAATCTCACTCTTTAGTGGTCCTGGTGCTGAACGACCTGACCGCTATGATCCGAACTCTGCACGCAACCGCCGTCCGCCACAAGCAGCCTCGACCCCTCGGCCCTGGATCTTTTTATTTGGATTATTTTGGTCGGGCTCCCTGGCGGAGCTTATTGCATCTTTCCCCTTTGCTCCTTCCTTTTCCTACCCACCCCACCCCTTCCCTCCCCGCTCCCGTTTTTATTTCAAGTTCTTAAGATCTCGCAGTCTCAAGCCTATAGACCACATTCGTATCCTGTTTTCCCCAACATGCACCACTTTTTTATTTTCCTCGCTCGTTTGTTTTCTTATTGTTGCACTGTGCAGTTTGCATAGACTGGCGGCTTAGGGAGTCGCTTTCAGATGGTAGACTTAAAACCTTTAAAAAGCTAGTTCCGTTGTAGACGACGCGAACTGCGAACTGAATGATTTGAAAAAGATTGTATTGTTTTAGTATTTGGCGTATGTCCCGCTTTGCTCTGGCGGGCGGCTTTGACTGGACTTTAGGTCGTCGAATTTGGCTTGGGCATCCTCGTGCGCGATTTATTTCCGACGTTGCTGTTGTCGAGAAAAGCTATGGTGATATCGTAACCACGATGTTACTGTTTGTCACGAAATAAAATTTGATCAGTCCCTGATCTGATCCATGCGTGTTCGTTTGTACACGAACGAATTAAGGAAGCAGAGGACATAAGCCCACTTTCTGCTCCCTTTTACCGGGCAGTCCGTTTCAACCGTGCTTATCAGAAGAGCAAACTTCTCAGACTGATTATAAGTGAACTTGTTCCGACGTGTTTTCAGCGACCTGCCGCTGCCAGGCTCTCCTGTTATGCACAAAAAAAAAAAACTCACCATCACTTCTGTGATCTCGCTCGGATCTCTGAGGAGGAACCGGTTCATGATTACCTGATGCTGAAAATATGCCCTTCCCACCACCGTATCATCAGCTACCAACGTTTGCGCAAGCCATATTTCTACCAAGCGCCTTGAAGCAGGTCAATTTTGCCAGTTTACTCATCGAAAATCGCACGTCTGCCTCCTACGGGTGCAATTATCTCAATGATATGAGTACTAATACTACAGTGACAAACGTGACTATGAGGACTTGTATCGTCTCGTCTCGTCTGCGCTTGAACTTTCCCCAAAGTTCTTTTACCACCACTCGCAGAAATCTCGCCAATGCACATGCACCCGGCAAAGTCCAACTACACCGACGCGCGCCCCATAGAGTCCACACCTTTGTCTGGTGCTGATGTACACTCCTTGCACTTGTCTACTCCGACCCCATCGCAACGTGGACACGTTGGACTGCGACAGTCGGCGCAGTTGTGTCTGGTGCTCGAACACGTGGAGCACCACACCAACTGGCATCCAGATCCTGTCAACGTATCGGCTACATAATACGAGCACACCTCAAAATGATCGTCACAAAAAGGACCACCGTTGCAAACGTGACAAAACAGCGGCGGCAATATTGCCCATCCGTCTACTGTTGCACAACGGGGACATATTGCCTTCTCAAAGCACCCAAAATGGCTACAGCTTAGAGATCTATCAATGCATTGGGGACACATGATGCTGTAGCCATAGCATCCACGGCACGACACAGACAATGTGAACGTGTTTGTCCTGTCAACACAACCACATCCCCAGCAGACAGATAATTCCACACAGCCAGAACAAAATGTCCGCGTGGAGCTTGGTAGATTTGTGATGTCAAGTGGAAGGGCATATCCGCCCGCGGCGCTAGTCGGGAGAAAGGAGCGAACCCAGCTGAGAGGTGTATAGCCACTTGATTCAGGCAAGCTGTAGCCGCAATCGTGGCAGACTTTTGGGTAAAGTTCCAACAAGTTCGGAAATGTATCAAAGGCTGCTCGGGAGAGGTGCTGCGTTGTGTCAACTGGGGGTCCATTTTCGAGACCAGCTTTCAATATACGAAGCTGAGATTCCTCGTGTTCTAACGATGGTAGACGATCCCTAACGTTTGCTGCCTGGGTGCGAGCTGACAGATTCTGAACGATTTGACTCAAAGACATGTTACGGCATGGGCTGATGGAGAGGAAGACAAGCTTCCGTTGGTAAATGAGCTTCATCACTGTCCAAGTCGTGATTGCTGTATCATCCAAGACAATCTTCCTGAATTCTGCCATCACTTTTGTCCTCGAATCGCCATTCGATGTCCCCGAGGTCCATTTCGCGAATAGTCCGACGCATTTCTCAAACTCGACGTCGCCGAGAATCAGACCATACTCAGAAAAGTCGACGTCCTGCCAAAAAGCTCCAACACGAAGGATCCCGTGAAGGGCTCGCGATGAGCTTCCCAGCCGAATACGGGAACGAACGGGAAGGTACGCGAAAATGGAGATGGCGGTTTTGTAAGGGAGGGAAGAAAAAGAAGCCATCGAGTCTTTGAAGGTTCTGTCAGTGTGGTTTCGTTCGGCTAAACTTTTCCTTACCGTGAAACGGGCGTGAAACAACAGGAGAGCGAATGCGAATTCAATGGAGTGCGAATGTATCGTGTTTAGGCATTTGCTGTGCAAAATACACCCATAATCTGTGTCGATAACATGAATTCTTCGCATTCCCTTCCACATCCCGCATCATCGGTACTCCACCAGCCCTCCCAAACAACACGTGACCTGCCAGAAAAAGGTTTCGAGAAGCCTCTCGCGCATTGAGTTTCTGTTGGAATGCGCGTCACCGTTACGAGACAACAGAAAGATTTGAGGGAACGGCTGTCTCACCTTCATAGTTGGGACCAGACGCAGGCGCCTCACTCGAATGCGAGCATAGTTGTGGAATATGCGAATCTATCGTTCGGGCAGAGTGCAAATTGGCGGGTGAGTGACAAATTCTCGCCAAATCAAATTTTGGACCTTAAAAACTGAAGTGTGGCGAAACCATGTGAAGTCGAAGAGTACACTCACCATGTCGGAGACACATAGAGGCATGCCACTCGCAATCGGCGGACGTAAGTGGCTTGCCACATATCAGATTGTGCATTTTCCTGGATATGAGACGTGAGGGAGGAGAAGAGACGCTAAATCAACAACCGTTTCCGCACCCATCCCTTCTACCATTCCGACCTCCATGACCCTCCCTCGGGGAACGAGACCGAACAAGGAGTGAGCAGTATCACACCAGCTCCCCCGTTCGGCTGCACTTCGCGGCACGCCTGGCTTGAATCACCGGTGCAATCAGTCTCAGAAACCACACTGAAACCCTCCAACCAAATCACACGCTTCAAACCATCTTTCGCTATGATTCGCGACGTCACTCCATTGCCGTGACCCATGCGCCGTCATCCTCTCTCGGAAATCAATGCTCGCAAGAGAGGAGGCAGAACGCGATGTGTAGGTGTGGAGGGGGCCGGGCGAGGGTGCTTGAGTGGGTGCAAGGGCGAGTGGAGGGCGAGCGAGATATAGGCAGAGCAAGGGCAGAGCAGAGCAAGAGAGCCGAGAGGTCAAACCAAATGTCCTGGAAAGCGAGCGAGACGAGCGGAGCGAGACGAGCGGAGCGAGGCGAGCGGAGCAAGAGCAGAGCAGAGCGAGAGACGAGTGTACGTAGACTAGCTTGTTGATGAAGAACTACAGCGTTTATAAATCGGTTAAATCTAGTTTTACGCTAGGCCACAAATGGATTCGGAGTGTGGCCTGTTCGTCGGTGGCCATGCCCACAGGTCACGTGACCAGTCCATGCCCGAGCCCCCTCACAGTACGTAACGGCGTTCTCCACTCCTCTGACGCTGATTGTAGTGGCACTGTCTGAGATGGTTCTGATAATTGACATTTTGGTGAATTGTAAGTCCACTGAGAGGTCATGAGTCCTTCTGCAGGATTCCCATAGCTCTAGCATCTATTCACCCATACAGCCGTACGTGTAAGCAGCAGCAGGAGCAGATATGCATCTCGCATCCTTTCCCGTCCCTGGACGCACCAACACCATTCATCATTGACACTCCACACACCTCACACTTGGCCCGTTCCAGGCAGCCCAAGCACAGATGGCTGCATCCACACTTAAAGACATGCGAGTCGCACATCGCAGAAAGGGTTCCGCATACGTCGCAAGGTTTGACGCAGTTGGGGCAGCATTCACCCACACAGTTCTCAATACCGCATTTCCCCCAACCTGCCTCCAAGAGGCAATCACCACACAGCTTTGCCATTACGATGCAGTCACCGTCGCCTTCGCAAAACATCCCACGTGCAGTCAGCTGGTGCACCAGGTGATTCCCACACAGCAGACATTGCTCCAAGTTATGACAATACACACACTGCTCGCCGGGACTCCAAGAGTAGAAGGGGTCCCCTTGACAGTGCGTGCAGACGCCAGGGTACACCTTCAGATTCGGTTCCGCGGCCGCTTTCACGAGAGACTGGAACTTCCCTACCCACGAGCCGAGTCCCAACATGGAGAACGCGCTGCATTCCCAGGCGGTGAAGCCTGGGTCATCCCCACGAAACAGAGGTCCCTTCGCGACCATTTTTGCCTTGCGTTCACTATCGGATAAGTCTAATCGTCGCAACCCTCGAGATGCCCATCGCGAGATGCGGTTGTCCTGAGACGCCAATGTGACGAAATCCCTGGCAGATTGTAGGCACCCGACGAAGGATGCCTCGCGAAGGGCGGTAAAAGTGTCCAGGATCCGGACGATAAGGGAGGCATTGACGGGAGCCAAGCATTCTTGGTCCAACGTGATCGAAACAACGCTCGACGTGAATGCCGAGGCATCACCGCCAAAAAATAGTCGCTGAGGTACAGTCACGATACGATTGATGGCCGATTCGAACACATCCGAAGTGCGGTAGTGGCCGGGTTCAAGGCGAAGGTTGTGGTGAGACCAGGTGGGTAGTTTCGCGACGATGCTCCGTGCTCTTTGGCAAGTAAGACTGATGTTGATGAGGGATTCGGTGGCAAGGAAGGATAAGGCGGCGTGAAGGAGTTCCAAGGGAAGATCGAGATGAGTGGGGAGTTGCTTGAGTCTGCCATACCGAAGCTCCAAGGTAGAGTAGTGACAGTGATGGAGGAATCAGACGAGCGAATGGACAGAAAAGACTATTGTCAAGGCTCGTCGGGAAAATTGTTGAAGAAGAGAGTGAAAAATTCAACCAATCGAGCATGGCGGAGTTGGGCACCCTGACGGACCTGCTCGCCTCGACTGACTCTTCTTTCCCACTCGAAGGCGGAGAATATCAGCTCAGAACTTTGCGAACTAATACGGAACACCACGGACCCCAACGATACAACCTCGTTGGTGATTTCGATCACGACCTACAGTTCACCAATCCCGCTTGGAAAGCATTTCCAAACCTTGCGAAAATCAACCCAGCGGTATGCATCCAGTGTGGCATTATGGAGAACGAAATGTAGAGGGAGATTTTCGAGACACCTCTTACATATGCCACAAAACTCCGCCCTGATCGTGCAGCAGCGCTCAAGTTAGAGAAATCTCTGAGCTCGAGGTGCCTATTGTTTCCGAGCTGCATCAAAGATGTGGCTTATTCTGGCTGCGGACTTTGCCCCATGACGTCTCGAGGGACTTTGTCTGCACCTTGTGCGTTTTCATGCTGTTCAATGGGAAAGTTGTCCTGCGTGTTCGCGGTCAGATCGGTATCAGTGCCAAACATGTTGCTCAATCTGGGAAACCCGTCATTTTTTCTGGTTGCACCAAAAGAGCAGCGTGCGGGAGATGTAACATCTGCCCAGAGTACCCCAACCAAAAGTTCAGGTGTCCCACGTGCAATTGTAGCTTTTGCGGACAACATAGCAGGTTGACTTACTACTGTACAGGAGTTCCAATCAGCTTTGGAGCTGGATTTTGCAAAGTCAAAATTCACGATTGCCCGGAATGTCTGACAGTTGATCGCGGTAGTTTACCCAAGTGTTCAAATTGTCAGAGGCCACGTCTCCCAGCGCTCGCGTAAGGCGTAAGGACTTGATGCTTCTGCGTGGCCTTCAGTCTCGTTGTGGAGCTGCCACTTTTATACCCGCATCCCGATTCACATTTAAAAATTTTCATATAATCTGGTCAGCCAATTCAATGTCGCGCAATCATCCAAAGGTTTTCGACGACCTGGGGACACGCCCTGCAAGTACCTGCCACGACCTTCCGGCTTTCGTGGCCACCATGCAAAATCGTTTCAGTGGGATGAAAAAATCATCGACTCAATTTTCCAGAGATAAAACGCCGCGGCCGTCTGTGCTCTGCTCCTGCTCGTGAGCTTTTGGGATTGTACGTGAATCGCCAGAGGAGAGCGTTGGCAGCTGGTTCCAGATGTTGCCGAGCTGAGCTCCAACTTTGTAACTTATTTCATCCGCAGTACTCCTCTTTCGCACGGACACTCACACTCACATCAATCCCCACAGATCCGCTCTCTGCGATTATCGCCCTCGTCCTGCTCTTGCTCATACTGATCCTCCCGTCCCGAATCGACGCACAAAGTGTGTCGCCTCGCCCTTAGCCCAGCCACTCATCTCCG
Source organism: Gonapodya prolifera JEL478 (assembly GCA_001574975.1). Taxonomy (NCBI): domain Eukaryota; kingdom Fungi; phylum Monoblepharomycota; class Monoblepharidomycetes; order Monoblepharidales; family Gonapodyaceae; genus Gonapodya; species Gonapodya prolifera. The sequence continues at coordinate 270,885 of KQ965778.1, forward strand.
TTGCATTGATCCCACACGCTCTCGCGCTGGACGACAGACAGCGCATGCTTCTTTAAAAATGAATGCCCCGATCGTGCAGGCTTCACGTAACGAATTTTTCCAGTGCGACTGGACCGCAATCCAGGGAACGCGTGAGTCCGCAAAGCCCTCACGTGGCGTGTCAATGAAGGTCATGTGCCAAACTCGGGCGCACTTGCCGGTTCTCAGCGCCTCCGAGTCGGCTATCCCCTTCTCCCACCCCTTCACCTCCTCCTTCGCCCCCTCCACCTAATCCCGCCCCTCCTCCACTGTCAGTTTCTTTTTGTTGTTTCAACTGCCAACATCTGCATTCCACATTTCGATCCACCACCATTGCACTCTCATCTTTCAAACCCGCTCCCCAGACCGCCACCTATCGCACCGCCCCCGCCTCCTGCTCCTGTCGGCCTTCTTGCACCAGCAAGTGCACCTCCCCCTCCGGAAGCGCCACCCCCTGCACCCAACACTGCCCCCGCGCCACCTCCCACAGGAGATAAGGGATCGTCTCCTGCAGCAGCACCCAGTCCCTCCCCATCACCAGCCGGCGCGGGGACTAAGCCAACAACACCAGGCGCCGCTTCAAACAGCTCGATCGCACCATCCCAAAACAACCGCCCTTGACCGTTCTGTCTCCGCCTACAAAACCACCGAGCCCTCTCCTACGCCCTCTGCGACGCCCTCCGTCTTCCCACCGTCAGGCCGTTACCCGTGCCTGAGGGATCCACCGACCAAACACCCTGATCATCTGCACCCACCGCTGGGCTGTTGATCTCTGCTATAGCGGGTACCTTCGCCGCCGTGCTTCTCATCGGAGCTGGGATCGTCAGTATCTGTGCACACCGGCTCCACAATCCCACCCTCATGCCAGCTCTCCCACTCGTCATATCTGTTGCCTCAGCCCTGGTGCCCAACCGTTTCTGCTCATTTATCCCCAGCGTTCGCCCACGTCGACGGCACACCCACCCTGCCCTTTTCAAAGCATAACCCTTTCCAACACCGTCACATCACCTTCCACAATCCGGTCTGTCGACCTGGGCCCGTCTGCACTGGGCGCATCTGCGCGTTTGTCGCAGGTCGGGTCGCTCGAGTCTGCCGAGTCTGGGAGGGAAATTTACTCCGTGTATGATCCGCGATCGCCAGGGGAGGAATATGAGAGCGATGAGCATTGTGGCCAAGGGAATTCTTCGGACGAGGAGTTGCTTCTGTTGCCCGGGTGGGCGGAGGCTGAGGACCCGGAATCGCTTTAGAATTCGAAGTGCATTTTCACAAACGCTGTAAATTGCTTTTGGTTTGCATATTTGTGTGCAGTTGTTGGTTGATGTGTTTTGTTTGTCAGAGGCTATATGATTTCTTTATGAGCGTTTCATTCTTTTCAAAGACACCAATCTTTTATGTCATCACACCAACTTTGAACTATCTCGCACGAGACCTGTATCTCACCACTATCCTACTCACAAAACCCGAGTACCCTCGTTTACTTTTCGGAGCGGGCTGCGTCCGTGAATAATGGTCCACGGTCAATCCAGATATCTCCAAAGTCGTGAGCCCATAGCGAAGCTTCGAGACAGTGTGGTGACGTCGCGTAGAGATGGGCGAGTGGAGGGGAAGAAAATCCAGTCCTCAAGAGTCGTCGGAAGACGAAGAGTTGGTAGCCGCGCGGTGGGCGCATTTCCATGTCAAGTCTTTTCTTCCTTCTTCCATTTCAGGGCCAAATACAATCAGCTACAAATAGTTGGAATGCCCACACGTATGGAAGGTCTAATTTCACCAAAATGTCCGGCAGGCACCCAATACTTTATCGAGCCCTTCAGTTACGATTGCACCCCCCCAGATATTCACTCGCTCAGTACTTCCCCCAAGTGACAGTATGGGCAAGTGTGGGTCTGGCATCCATTCCCGTCACTGGAATGCCCATCAACGTTCATCAACTCTCCGCACAACTCGCACCTGGCCCGCTCCAAGCAAGTCAAGCACAGATGACTGCACTCGCATTTGGCACCGTGCTCAAAGCACATTGCAGAGACATCTCCGCAGACGTTACAAGGTTTCACGCAGTTGGGGCAGCATTCGCCCCAGCATTGATCAAATTTGCAATTCCCCCAACCTACTTCCGGACGACACTCATAGCACAGCTTGGCAAAAACACCACAGTTGGCTTCGCACCACGTCCCCCGTGAATCGTCCCCGTTCCAGTACTGCCATAGGCAATTCCCGCACTTCAAACATTGTTCCCAGTCATTGCAATAGACACACTGGTTGGCAGGACTCCATGAGTAGGATGGCTCATCCTTGCACTTTCTACAGACACTGGGGTAAGCCTTGAGGCTTGATTTTGCGTCCACAAGCAACTGGAATTTCCGGACCAATGTTGCTTCTCCATAGAAGACTTCACTTTCCCAGGCAGGGTCACCCGGAAAATCCCCACGAAAGAGAGGCCCCTTCGCAGCCCGTTTTGCGTGGAATTCACTGTCTGACAAGTCCAGTCTCCGCAGCCCTCGCGATGCCCATAGGGAGCCCCGCCGATCCTGAGACGCCAATGCGAAGAACTCCTTGCCCGATTGAAGGCATCCAACAAAAGAGGCTTCACGGAGAGAGGTGAAATTGTCCAGGATTCGAACTACAAGGGCCGCACTGACTGGTAGCAAGGATTCGTGGTTGAGGGTGATTGACACTACCCCAGATATGTACGCCGAGGCATCACCTCCAAACACCAGCCGTGGCGGTACGGCGACGGCACGTCTAATGACTGATTGGTACACCTCCGGTGTGCTGAACAACTTTTGATCAAGGTGCAGGTCGTGGTGAGACCAAAGGTGGAGTTTCGCGACGATTTGGCGAGCAGCATGACACGTAAGACCAAAATCTATGAGGGAATCAGTGGCAAGGAAGGAAAGTGCGGCGTGCAGGAGTTCAATGGGGAAGTCAAGGAGCGCGATTGGCGAATTGTTTGGGGAGGTCATCGCGAAGTACCGAGCGAGTGTAGATGAAGAGGTGGAGAAAGGAGAGAGAAGAGGGAGACGCGATCGTCGGAAAGCGGCCTCTGGCGGTGGACAGGGAGGGTGGCGAGTGGCTGTGGTCGGAGGATCATACCGTCGCCAAGAATGGAAACCGGTTGAGCCGTGTATTGATGAAGAAATCACCGATTGCTACACAGAAAAGGCACTTGTGGGACACGGTCCAAGCCCCGCGGGGTGCTGGAAATTGACCTACTGACATCTCTACTTAAATATGCTGGAAATAGTCCGACTGAAATCTACATACGCTATCTTAAATTGTCAGTGTCTGCTGACTCGTAGCAAAACGGGCAATATCGGTGATCCGGGTGCTCTGACAGCTCCCCTTCACCACAATTTCTGCAGATCAGGCTCGACCCACGGGACTTGCACTCTGTCCGATCCAAACAGGTTGTGCACAGCAGCTCGCACCCGCAGAAGGAATGGTGCGCCGCGCAAAAGGAGCACAAGCTCCCGCACACCACACAGGGCCCACTGCACATGGGACAGCTTTCAGCATTGCAGTAGCTAATGGAGCATTTCACCCAGCCTCCGAACACGCGGCATGGGCGGCATAGCTTGACACGGGATCGACACTGGTTTTTGTTCCGGCAGTGAAAGTCCAAGGACCACCTGCGGTCCGGGTTTCCACCACATTCAAGACACTCGTCACGGGTGCTGCAATACACGCATAAAGCTTCAGGGCTCCAAGAGTGCACGGACTTAAATGGCATGACATGCATTCGACGGGTAGCACATGTATGCTCATTGAAGGGTTGCAAAGATTCTGGTAGGAGGCCACGCAAGGAACCTCAAGGTCAACGCTCACACCATATTCCCAGCCGACACAGTCCACTCCATTCTCAGACACCAAACGTCCTTTCAGCCTTTGCATAACTCCTTTCGCGCTGTCTGACAAGTCAAGGAATCTCAGACCACGCGATTGCCACATCGCGACTCGACCGTCTCTGGACGCTTCCCTGTCAAAGTCCACAGCCGAATCAAGACATCCAACAAATGACGCATCCCGAAGCGCGATGAAGTGTCGAGAATGTACAGAATGAGATGGATGTCGAGTGTCACGTTATCGAGCTGATCCAGAGTGATGGAAACCACACGAGCGGCGAAGTCGCCCCCATTACAAGCACTACGCGCTGTGGCACTACGAGCGCAGGTTTAACCGCATCCTCGAGCTTCGGCGACGAGTCGTAGTGGTTTTCGAAACGAAGATCGTCTTCCGACCATGTGGGGAGCTGTGCAACAATCATGCGAGCATTGTGACACGTCAGGCTCATGTTCACGAGAGTGTCCGTTGTGAGGAATGAAAAAATGCCGTTGAGGACTTCGGTAGGAAGTGAGAGGAGGAGAGATTGGTGGTGGCGGTCGGTTCGCGAGGCCATCGCGATTCGCGAAGAGAGGCAGAGTCACGCAGGTCCGAAACAAAGTATTGCTCCAGGAAAATTGGTAGAGGCCTTCCGGTCGCGAAATTGGACGATTGTCAGGTGAAGTGCAGGTATCTGTGGTTCATTTGTTTTGCCCACAATATATTAGCTTGCAAAGTGAGAGACTTAATATCGGAGACGAACTACGAATCAGACTTCAAGCTCCTTCATGATATCTTGATTTCGATCGAAAATTCATTCCTGATTTGCAAAAGGATTTTCGATATCTCCCCGAATCATGCTGTACAGCTTGACAGGAGTGAGTCTGTCACAACATCACCGATGTTGTATGTCGGAGTTCACGTCCCGACGTTGTGTCTAGCAACGGTACTGCCCCCTTTCCATGGGTGCTGGTGTATTATTCTCAATATACACAACTCTGATTGGTCAAGCCAAAAGCCCCAAAAGAGACCCGAGACACGTTTTGGGACAGATTGTGGAATGGTGTGGTGAGTCGATGTGATTGTCCACCTGGGGTTCGAATCATTGAGAATATTCTGTATTCAGGCGGGTCGTCATTTGAAGGACTCCTAATTTTCGATGAATCGCACAAGGGAAAGAATCTCGTCCCGCCTGGCAAGAAAAAGGGAGAGGTCTTCGGCTCAGACGAGGAGGGTTACACTGGCAAGGCAAGGCGATCCTCAGCATACAGGTGAGAGACAAATTGGGCGAGATACAACATTAAGCGACAACTTTGATGTTGAAACGTTAGGAGTGACTCCCGAATGCGAGAGTTCTGTATGTGATTGCAACAGGGGCGTCCAAACCCCGAAACATGGTGTACATGGTCTGTTTAAGACTTTGGGGAGCGAAGAGTAAGTGCCGTCGCATTGAGGAGACCACAAGGCTCCATCGCTCACCTTCGAATGTGAAAGCTGCCTTTCCGCATTTTTTGGAGCGTTCTTGTCGGCTGTCAGTCAAAGAGGTGCTGGCGCCATGGAATGCGTCGCATGTGATATGAAGGTGAGGCCTGCTGCGTTTGCATAACCAACGACGATTCGCATGAACGCAAACATTCTTTTAATACGAATAGTTAATGGGCATGCACCCATTGCGGACTGTCGTACACCGATGCTACTTTCGAGATTGCCCAGTTCTCCCTTGACCAAACTGAGATTTCGTATGACAAGGCTGCTCGACTTTGGGGCGAGATCAAAACCACTTTGGGGCACAGAGACTCTTGAAGGGAAGAAGGTTGCTGCTCTGTGGCGATACTATTAGGGTAGTTTTGTGAGTTCCTTTCGTCTATTCATGGTATGGATATACATCCCCGATACCAATCACGCGTGCAGCAACGTTTTTTCAAATATTTGTGTATATCGGCCAAGGTCCTTAAGACAATCGAGCTCGCCCGAGAGGCTCTAAGGAACGGGAAAGTAAGTCTGTGCAATGCTTACCCGTTTCTCACACTATCGCTTGACACTGCCTTTACTTCCAGTCCTTTGTTATTGGATTGCAAGAAACAGGGGAGGCACGAACTGCTGATAGACTTGAGGATGCGGGTGATGATTTAGACGATCTGGTGAGCCTTCTTCAGCATAATGACATGGAGCTAGAGAGAGCGTCTTTAATGTATACTCCTTTTCTGAAAGGTTTCCGCACCCTGCGAAGTCGCCAAAGGGATGATTGATCATTTTGCGATAAAAGGCTTTGGCATCAAATTGGCTGACCTTGAGCAGCCTCGCAGAGGGAATGAAGACAGCAATAGCGAGTCAGGGAGCGGCTTTGAAATGGAAATCGCATTGGAGGATGAAAGGGGAAATATCAGACTGAAGAAGAAGGGACGAAAGGGTGGAGGAAGAGGGGCGCCAAAGGTTTGTTCATTGTGTGATTTGAAGTCCCAGATCACTCATCGACAAGTGTTGCATTCTTGCAGCTCACTTATGATCCCAAAATTGGACGCAGTCGTCGAACGAACGCAACTACCAATCTACGTTGATGACTCCGACTCTGATGCGGAAATAAGGATCCCACATCAACGGCTGCGCGACTGAAGTGAAAGGAGAGCAAGTGCCAACTATGCAATTCAGATGATGATTTCACCGAGTCTGGGTTTTTTGGAGATGCTCAGCCAGCGCAAGCATGTAAGAAAGTGAGGCTTGGTCACGTTGTTGCTCTATCGGGCTCAGAGACAGATGATGGAGAAATATGGAGAAACTGCAGTCCTTGGATTGCACACAAAGGCAAGTTTCATTTTCTGTTCCTGTTCATGGACTAAGATCCATAACTGGACGCAATTGTAGATCTTGAAGCACACTGTTATCTCTGCAACTGACCAAGAAAGGTGTCTTGACGTTCAGATGGAGGTGAAAACTATTGCGTGGGTACTACAGCGTCATTTCTTTGTCCTTTCACAAGCTTTAATCTTTAAAGCAATGCTAGATCTGTCCAAATATCAAGCTCGACTACGCAACATAATTCTGGCCCTGCGAACTCACCATACAATGGTTTCTGGATGGGAATGACGTTGATGGGAATTCAGAACGCATCGTCTTCATTTATGGTCTCGTCTGTATCATCAGTCGGACAGAACATGCTCTGAGTGATCCGATATCACAGAATAAATGTTGACCTCCATCCACATGCTTAGCGAATCGACCAGCTGCGACTTCCAAACAATCGGCTGGACAAATTGATTACTGCTCTCAGTGTCCCGGAAAAGTTGCAGAGGTGCGTTATTCATCTCCACCCTGCATCCATAACTCGGTTAGCTCTAAAATTTTTTGAATCACGCCTCTTGCAGCTCACTGGTCAAAAGTTAAGAGCTGTTGTGACCCAAACCATCCAGCAAGATTTGTTTGCGAAAATCGGAATGTGGATGGTACAGCCCAGAAAGCGTGAATCTCGTGGATCAAGATGCATTCCAGAGCAGTCGTAACCTTGTCGCTATCATCAGTGAAGCTGCGAGTGCGGGTATCTCTCTTCAAGGTAAGTAAGGCTAAGCTTAAGATGTTTGTAGTTTGGGCTCACCCTCAGTCTGCAACAGCGGATTGACAAGTTTGAAACCAGCATCGAAGAGTTCACATTACCATAGAGCTGGCGTGGAGTGCCAACAAGGCTATCCAACAGCTGGGAAGGAGTCATTGTTCAAATCAGAGTTCCGCCTCAGGAGTAAATTTTGGTCATTTTGGACATCAGTGGAGAGATTAGATTTGCGAGTGCAGTGAGTTCAAGATTCGCATTATTGCATTTAGTTTGGACCCAGATTCTCAACGTTTACAGGTAGCGAAACACTTGGAATTGCTTGGCGCATTAACAAAGGGCGATAGTCGCGCCACCGATGGGATATCGTTGTCGAATTTCAACTTTGAGACTAAGAGGGGAAACTCGCCTTAGAAGCCGTGAGTAGCTGTGTTGCGAATATACTTTGCTTGATGTCAGCATGAACTTGTGAACGTTCGTTTTCTCCCAGTTGCACTCCAACATTGATGGTCGCACAATATTCCCTGTCATGCCCGAGGGTCTTGAGGAAGGCTAGAACGCTGATTCCTTCTTTGGAGCCACACACAATGCCTTTGAGGCTCTGCACCACTCATGTCTGCACCACCACCTACCACCCCCAAACCAACACCCTCACAGAATGTTTCAACGCCACCCTCACAACACTCCTTGCTTCCTACATGGACAAGGAACAATGCAACTGGGATCTCCTCCTTGATGCCCTCACCTTCAGTTACAGCGCCTCCTTCACGCAACCACTTTTGACACCCCCTTCTTCCTTTGTTTTGGATGGGACGCTCATTTCCCCCTGGATCTTTCACTCACACCTCCTACCTCCAACTCACCCTCACCACTCCCCCCTCTCCACGACTTCACCAAATCCACCAACCTCCACACTCAGATTGTCACCACCCTTGATTCTGCCTACCAATGTATTTGCTGCAACGTCATTTGCCAACAACTCTACCAGATGACTCTGCATGACCTTTGCCACTGACATGTTTCCTACTCTTTTGGTCAACATGTATTTGTCTACATTCCCCGCATTGAGCCCAACTCCAACAAAGTCATCAAATTCCTCTGACCTTGGCACTGCCCATTCACCTGCCCCCACCCACCACTCCAGCGCCTCTCGTTCACAACGCTCTTATGATGCCCTGGAACCTGCTGGACGCACTCAACCACCTCCCTCACCTCCCCCTTCTGTTAACGCACCATTCCCCACCACCATCTTCGCTGTCGCTTGCAACGTGGACTCTATCTTAGGACAGCAGTTTTGTTATGGTAAGCCCTTCTTCAAGGTGTGACACTTTCGCTGCACCTGCACCTCCTGGCTTCCCCTCAGCAACACAAAATCATGCGACCACTGCTGTTCCCTCCTCACCAAATTTTACACACACAAGCTCTGCCCTCTTTCAAAGGCCTTTGTGGGCATGCTCCCCACCTTGTCTCATTGCCCATGACCCCCCTTGTGATCACCTTTTGCAACCTCCTCCCACCACCTTCACACTCCGCTCCCCTTTCCCTTTCTCAGTTGGATCTTTGGACTTTTTGCTCTTTGTTGGACTCTTCTTTGGCCCCCTACTTCATTGGACACTTTGGGAACTTTGGATAGAATGGATTTTGTGATGACTCTCTGGGAACTTGGAATCTTTGGAAACTAAAGATGGACTTTTCTGTTTGGGTCCCCCAGTACGTTTTACTCTCCTTCTCACCTGGGGGTAATGTGAGGGGCTTGGGCAAGCTTCATCAACATCGGAAGCATTTGGACTTCACCTGGCATTCGGACTTCCCCCTTGTAAAGAAAAGTGTAAACTAGAATCTTGCAATTTATAAACAAATGTAAACTGCCACCAAATAAGTTCTGACATCGATCCTCAAACTTGTCCCGTCTTGCAAATCTCCACATCTCATCTCTCCGGTCACTTGGCGTGACCTCTCAGCTCTCTTGTCTCTCTCTCATACTCGTCTCTAGCACCCCCCCCCCCCCCCCCCCCGCGTGCCCTTGGTGTCTCCTAGCAACCCTTGCTGGCCTCCACCACACTTTGGCCACTCAAGGTACTTCCCTGCGTCGTCACGCCATCTGGACTGATAATTAGTCAAAAGCATATACCGCCACAAAGCCGGGGAGCAGGAAAGCCTCCAGCTCCACAGCCTGCTCGTAGACATTCATGCCGACGAACATGCGGCCAGTCGACCTGATATTGGGTCCCGCCACTGACCACAGGTTGATCAAAAGTAGCACCTGGGAGCTGACTGTGTGCTTGAGCACTGGCTCCAGGGAGCTGAAGTGGTCTGACAAGCCGTTTTGAATGCAAACACAAGTTCCCGGCCAACAGGACGTGGACTGGCCTCCCGCGTGGCATGAGGCGCTCTGTATTGTGAGCGTCGACATGCTTGTTCTCTGCCAAGAGCCATGTGGTGGATGCAAAGGAGACCGCAAAGTCTGGGATGTTGTTCGGGGTGTGCTCCAGAAGAAGACTCCAGTATGCCTGCGTGATGGCACCATCTTGCAGGGCATTGAAGGCAGCCTGCTTGAAGTTCCTGTTAGCGGCATGCTGCTTCTTGATCTGGGTGAGACGCACACCAGTCTCCCAGCAAATGTATTTACGCCCTTGTGCGCACTCATTCGTCCTCTTCCCTACAGTCAATCATGCTGAGTAGCTTGGCAGACATCAACAAATACTCGTCCACTGACATTAGTTTTCCTTCAATCCGGTATAGTGTGTGTGCAGTCAAAGTGCAATCCTTAGTTGCAGGTATGTGTGAAGTGGAGTAGGTCCATTCCAAAGCATACCAGCATGTTGTTAAACCAAGACTTAAGAAAAAGCCAAGCAGCACCATAGTGCTATATGTAGAGTGATTGTGAGGGAAGACTTTGGTGCCTTCAAGCTCTTTATTTGTGAAGAAAGCAGCAAATCAGCACGTGCATTTGGCAGCACAGCACACCTTGAAAACCCAGAGTTTAGAAAAAGCCAACCAGTCGTGCTTTCTCTCATACAAAGTGAAACCATGTGCAAATTTTGAACCGTGAAAACCTTTTCTATGTGTTGAAATGATTTGAAGAATGGATGCAGTGGACCTGTGGTGAAGGAGCCGTTACGTAATCATAACCCAAGCACGTCCTTCCGAGTTCGCAGGGAAAATTGCGACGCAACGTGTATTACGTTACGCAAAGCCGACTGCGTGTTGCAAACTGGTGAAAAAAGGTGCTCAAATGTGAATTGTGATGGCGAATGTGATGATGAACATAGATCCAAAATTGCAAATTCTACACCCCCGGTAAAACACTGCTTGCTAGATATTAGACCTTAATGCTGTAGGACGGGTATCCAAGGGAGTGCCGGCAAGAGGAACGAGACAAAGTCTGTTTCAGCTTCAGAACGCGGCGCCCCACATCCTCACATCAACCACTCACGTTGCCTTCCCAAAGTTCTCTCCCTTAAGCATTCCGCAGAAGTACGCCGCGGCATTGTCGAGCCCTTCGCGCACGTCGTCCTTGACCTTGAGCGACCCGTCGAGGATCCAGGCCTCAGTCTTTTCGCGGTGCTCCTTGGGGGTGTCCCCCTTGGCGAACTCGACTTGGATAAAGAAGCGCAGGACGGAAAGGTTGTGTTTGACGCCTGGAGTACGTGGTGCGGATGAGGTTTTATGAATGGGTGATGGGGGGTTGTAGCCAACGACCATTGCAAGATCGGGACGTCTACTCACGGTCGGCTTCGAATTTCTCGGGTGGGGGGAATGCATTGCTGCTGTTGTACCCAGAGATCCAACCGCACACGGGGATCCGGCCTTGGGGGTTCATCAAAGAGAGCGCCGCGTCGTAGGTTTCGCCACCAACCTTACAAGAGAAAGGAGTAATTAGGGTTTCAAAAAGACAGATGATATCACAAACAGCGCCACTCACGTTTTCGAAGTTGATGTCGATGCCCTTGGGGCACGCTTGTTGAAGAGCGGCCTTGATGGAGCCACCAGGAGGCTTCTTGTACTAAACAAGGGAAGGGATAACATCATTCGTCAGTCGTCACTTCAAGAGTAGGAACACCCCACGCCACCACAACTCACGTTAAATGCTTCATCGAAGCCCAGTTCGTTCTTGAGGAACGCAACCTTATCGTCACTTCCCGCCGACCCCACAACTCGCAGACCGAGCTTCTTTCCGTATTGACCGACAACCTGTCCGACGGCACCGGACGCCGCCGACACGAAGAGCGTCTCGCCGGCCTTGGGCTGAGCGAGGATGATGAGCCCACCGTATGCTGTGAATCCGGGCATGCCCAAGACGCTAATGTAGTGGCTGAGCGGGATACCGGGGGTGGGCGTGAAAACCTTGAGCTGGATGAGGTCTGGGTTGGGAACGACAGAGTATGTTTCCCAGCTGAGGAAGCCCTTGACGGTGTCCCCGACGGCAAAGGCCGGGTTCGAGGATTTGATGACTGTGCCGATGGCGTAGCCGTTGAATGGCTCGCCGAGCTTGAAGGGAGGAATGTAGCTCTTGGCTTCTTGCCTCATCCGTCCACGCATATATGGGTCTAAAATAATGATTTCGATTCAATTTCGTAAAGCGGCCCCATCCGAGACTGTCTCTCACCGAGGGAGAGGAAGGTGTTCTGGGTGACAACGTTTCCCGCGTCGTTTCCGACGGACGCGAGGTCGAAGGGCACATTGACGACCTCGAAGTCGTCTTGAGTTGGCGCGCGCTCCTTGGGCTCTGTCTTAAAACTAACGATGGCGGTGCGGGAGACGGAGAAGGGAGACGGATTCAGGGACGTTCGGCGACGTTCGGTGGAGTCAAAGTGAACGCTCACATGACGCGTTTGTTGACGGTGGCCATGTGGATTGGGATGATGGATGGCAGGAAAGTGAGTTTTTTTTAATGATGGTTCGGTGATTACGAAATATTCCAGTGTTCTTTTGTCGGTTGATCGGGCAGAGTTGCCCGACTGCATCTTAGACTTCATTTGATATGTAATTGGGTACCAATACCTTATATTTTGTACCGCTCCCTCACTAGATACAGGGACACTCTGCATTCAACAGCGAGCGATGGGCAGCAAGAAGAAGCGATGGTGAGAACTCGACACGCAGCTGGCGGGAACGGTCGGTCACGTGCTCACGAGAACCGTCCGTTGCGTAACATCAACGCAGGGAGATGGAAAGTCTGTCGCAGCGGGTGCACTCCGTCATCGGCGTGGGGCTGGGACAACTCGGAAATGTGGAACTTGGCGGCGAGGGGGGCAGGTGAGTCGTGAATGTTTGCCAAATGTGCGTTGAAACGTCGGTGATCACCATTGAATCCTCGACTGCTCGACCCGGCCGATGCTGACGAAACCAGTGCAAAAGCAGCCCCCTCAGCAGGCGTGAACGTGACAGCAGCGTCGCCATTGAGAACCATGACGCAATCCGGGCTCCGAACCACAACGGCGCCATCGCATCTTCACCAACACCCCGACAGTCGCCCGCTTCCCGCACCTCCACGAGTCACAGCCATCCCACACACACCACATACCCCGCACTCCCACGCACACCGCGCCCGGTCTCTGCTGTCATCGGCGGAGTCGCACAACAAACACCGCGCGCTGCCGCCACTCTCCCCCTTCTCACCCAACTCCGGTTCCATCCCGCAGTCTCCTCCCACGCCGGACACGCGTCTTCTAGCGCGCTCTACCACCGTCCTCGGTCCTCTTTCCGTCACGGGCTCCGCGCTTCCTCTCCCACATACCTCCCCGCCGTCAGTCCTCGAGCCTCCAAACTCTCCCGCATCTTCAAGAGCACTTTCCCCTCTCCTCTCGCTCGCCCACCTGCCCTCATCTCTCTGCTCGCCGTCGCCATCAATCATCGACATCTCCATCCCGAGTATACCGGTCGGTTCACTCCCTTTCCCCCTCCCACGCAATGCTCTCGCCCCTGGCCCAACCGCCGCCGCCCTTCCCTATACCTCCCCCGGCGCAGCTCCCGACCCCACACTCCCATCGATCACGGGCCCCATCCTCGCAGCCACTGCTCCGCCCATCCGCCGACAATCACTTGCCGCATCGCTGTCTTTGTCCTCACGCCGGGCATCCTTCTCAGCCTCCATACCGCAGCCCCCACCTCCGCTTCCGGTGCCCTCACCTGCACTTCCACTGTCGCCACTTGCGGAAATGGCGGCGCGTTTGGGTATGAAGATGCTGTCGGAGTACCTTGAGAACCCCGACCTGGTTCTTTCCTCCTCGAGTGGGGGCTCGGGCAATCTCACCGACGGGGAGGGCTCCAGCTTTGCCACTGGTGACTCCGACGCCACGTCCCTGTGCGAAAGAGGTACTATGCCAGCCCTCGACGAGTCCAACCCCGACTCCTCGCTCGACTTCACATCCCCCTCAGACGTGGACGCTTTGATTCAAAAGTACGCGGCGGCGCTGCGGGAAAGGGAGGAGCAACAGCGCAAGCAGGAAGAAGACGATAGGATTCGGGAGACCGAGGCGGCTGCCGCTATTCACGAGCCTCGTAAAGGCCAGGTCGATGAAGTCGAGGCGAGCAGAAGCGGGGCAGAAGGGGGGAGCGACGGAAAAGTCCCCAATACAGAGGTGGCGGATGGCTTCGTAGAGCCATTACTTGCGATAGACACACACCTGGACCCCGACCCTTCCGAAAAGGGCGATGGACACGTTGTGCAGGACGCTGCGGGAAATGACGTGCCGCCGCCATCCCCGCTTACGGCTGTTGCTGTTGCCCCGGCTGACGATGTGAATGGGACCGCTGGGGAGAAATCCCACCGTGTCTTGGAAAACCCGTTGCCACTGGTGTGGGTCGCAGCATCACCACCACCTGTTACCGCTCCTTCACCACCTCTACCCGAGCCCGCCCCCACGTGCATCCAACCATCACCCGCCGCCTCAACCCGCTCGCCCACACACCACCCACCCCGCCCTGCACCGCCTAAACCTCGCCCTCCGCCGCCGGAACGACCACGCGCGTGGCCGGGTCTTGTGGATGGCGGGGCGCCTGCTGTGCCTGAAAGAGCAGGCGCAGGACAAGGACAGGGAGTGGCGAAAGGCGTCGGAGTGGATTTGCGCCCTAGGCGGGAGGTCGGTGGTCCGAGGAAGGGTGGACGTATGAAGACGGGAGGAGACGACAAGAGTGCCGATGCGTTTGTCCCATCCGAGCGGGGCAATGGGAGGAGCGCTGCGCCCCCAGACCCGCCAGTAAGATCTTGGATGGACCTTGCGACTCAAGCACCTTCAGACGTGCCGTCGAGCTTGACCGGATTGACTGAAGACGTCACAAAAACTGTCAGCGGGTTTGTTGCTGCCGTGAGTGCCCATTAAATTTCCTCTCTTTATCCACACCGTTCTTACACCGTCCACGCCACATCCCTGCTTGTCAGCTCACAGCACGCCAACTAGACCCAGTCGCGCCCTTGCCTGCCGATTGGGGCTCGCCCGTGGCATTGAAGGCGCTCGCGAGGGAGTTGGGTAAATCGCACGATCAGGCGGACCGGAAGACGTTGGGAGTCTATGCGGGCCGAGAAAAGGGGAAAGGGAAGGCGGTGGTGGTGCTGAAAGTGGCGGAGGAGGACGAGGACGAGGACGAGGATGAGGATGGGTGGGAAAGTGACAATGGGAGTGGTAGTGAGAGTGAGGAAGATATCGAGGATGTGGGAGGGAAGACGGATGTACCGAAGGCGTCGGATCACGTAACTTCAACGCAAGCCACCCCTGCGACGTCACAAATCAATGAAACTGCTCCGGTACAAAACACGACTGCGGCACAAGAAGTCCCCGCGCAAACGTCGGAGCACACACGAGACGTCGAACCAACACACCCAGTGACATTGCTGGAAAAGGTTCATGATGTACAAGAGCGAGCGCGATGGTTTAGTCAGGAAGAGAAAGAAAAGTACCCCACGGTACGTGCGACATTCGAACAGTTGTACCTGTGTTTCTTCAAAGCTCAATGAAGCGATGACCCATGCCCAGCTGAACGATCCAACACCCGCACCTGTCGACGAAGTGTCCCTCGGCACCTTAGAATCCCGCCTTACTGTGCTGAACGCAATCGTAGAGGAGCAGTCTTGGGGGAAGCTCGACGTGGGAGTGGTGAGGGAGCGTGGGCAGTTACTGATTCGAAAGCGGGGTGAAGGGGATCTTGAGCGCGCCGTGGGAGATTTGGATGGTGCAGTGGGGAAAGGTGGGTCAAACGGGGTTGAGGGGAA
The DNA here is from genome assembly GCA_001574975.1 of Gonapodya prolifera JEL478. NCBI lineage: Eukaryota > Fungi > Monoblepharomycota > Monoblepharidomycetes > Monoblepharidales > Gonapodyaceae > Gonapodya > Gonapodya prolifera. The sequence continues at coordinate 286,472 of KQ965778.1, forward strand.
GTTTGATACTCGAGCTTTTCAATTGGGGACTTCTTGAACGGTAGATCCATCCCACATTCCGACATACTGGCTACTGCACCAACTGCATCTACTGCTGAACGACGCCCGCACAGCGCTCAGCATTCTCGAAGCCATCATGGAACGGACTAAGACGCACTTGGGGGCCGCGTGGGCCAAGGCTCGGCTGGCGGGGCACATCGGGGATCGAAAGAAGGCTTTGCAAGGATGGTCTGCTGTTGTACGGATGCGCCCCGAAACGGTGGATGGGTACCTCGAACGGGCCAAAGTTTTGGAAGCTGACGGAGACGTCGTGCGAGCTCACGAGGATTGGCTCATGGTCTACACGCTCGATCCGGGCAATGTTGCTGCTGTGGAGCATCTCGCCATGTGGAATTTCGAGAGGGAAATGTGGCAGGACGCGGCAGTGATGTTGGGGAGAGTCGCCAAGTTGAAGCCAGGGGACAGCGAAGTATGGGCGCGGAGGAGTTGGGCTTACTCGATGGTGGAAAGATGGGAAGATGCCGTCGAGGTGTGTTCGTACTACTCGAGCGCGATGCGAGGGTTTGCGTTCACATTCTTTCCTGTTGAAAGGACATCACCACTGCCATAAAGCTTGCTCCCAACACAGCCTCTCACTGGTTTCACCGAGGGTGTCTTCTTCGCCGCACAGACCCTCGCCGCGCTTGCGATGACCTCAGCATATCTATCCTTCTGGACGATGGGGCCGAGAACGCGATGGCGTGGTTTTACAGAGGGTGGTGCTATGCGGCGAGAGGCGCAGAGTGGGTGGAGGTAGCATTGAGGGATTTCGAGGAAGGTGGGTGACTTTAGCGTGGTGTTTGCGGATCACTGTGTTGTTTAATGGAGACATTCTGTAGTCATAAGACTCGTTCCCGAACGTCCCGCTGCTTACATCAATCTGGCGATACTTCACTCGCATCCTTCGCTTCAAAATCACGAAAGAGCGTTGGGCTACCTGGACCGCGCGATCACTCTGGATCCAACAGATACGAGGAGCTATGTGTTGCGAGCCGAAACGTACTATGCAATGCACGAGTCGGAGCTGGACGAGGAGAGAGGAAAAAGGAAAGATAGGAAGGACGGTGTAAAAGCCAAAATGGGAAGGAAGGCGGGAGATGTGGGAACGATATTGGTGGAGAGGGCGGTTCGAGATTATACAAGGGCGATTCATCTGGATCCCAAGAACTACATGCTGTATTTGTATCGGGGTAGAGTTCTGTTGACTCGTATTAGGTGAGTGGGGATTCGTTTTGGATGTTTTCTACGCCGAAGCATACACTATTCGCGGCCGTGCGCAGCTCGCAGAGATTGGCTACAAATGACTTTGAAACGGCGTTTCACCTGAATGCCGGATTTGAATCTCAAACTCCCATGCAGGTAAGTCGCGCTTTTCTTTTCGTACACAAGGGTTCAAATGGACTTCATGATATGGAAACGATGTCCATGGCAACTGCCGACGTTTTCTAGCGCGGGCTCATACTCGCTTTTCAACGCAAATGGTGGGAGCTTGTGCAAGATTTTGATCTCAGGGATGCCGCTAGGCCTACAAAGGATGTTGATTTGTTGTTGTTGTTGTCGAGGGCTAAGCAGAAGTTGGGAGACTATCAGGGTGAGGGCGAATCGACGATAATCGTCTAGCTTCATTTAGATTTATGTTCTGTTTCCCCAGGATCTCTCACATTGCTGGAGAGGGCGGTGCAGCTTCGTAATGAGATATCAATTGAGCTGGAGCGGGGACGTTGCTTGATGAAGGTCAACCGGATCAACGATGCAGACGTGGCACTTTCAAAATGCTTAGTAAAAGGGCCACTGCTAGCACGAGTGAGAATTAAAACAGCCTTTGGTGAATCTGGTGCTCTCAGCTAACATTATTCAAAGGCACACTTCGATCGTTATACCTGCAGAATGGCAGGTGGCAGAAAGGCAGAAGCATTTCGAGATCTCGCAATTGCACTACAACTTGAGCCTTCCTTCTTTGATGCACTGCTTGCGAGGGCCAAGTTGTATTTGGAGCAAGGTGCGAATATTCTCCCTCTTAAACACAAAGAAAAGCGCGAGCATGTAATGTTCGTGCCTGCTTCTTAATGAATTCTGGCTGGATCTGCGTGTGAAGGGGTGTTTTGGAAAGGAATTGAGGACTGCGACGAAGCGGTCAAGGTTGAACCTCGCAGTGGATCTGCGTAAGTAGATCTGCGGAGGATGGCAATATGGCGATTTCAAGCTCATCTTAACATTTACCCATACCGCAGATACTTTCTTCGAGGTGATACTTTATCATTCTCCCGATTTTGCTACCTTGACCTAACCTACGTGAACCGTCACAGGCGTCCTCAAGTTCATGTCAAAGCAATGGCAAGCAGCGGCTTTTGATTTCACCAAAGTAATCCACTTAAGTCCAGAGGTGAGAATGGTGCCATTGTTTTGATTAAAAGATTGAAAGTGTCTAATCGGTATCGCCGGGTACCAGAGTCCAACTATGGCGATTCTCAATCGAGCTGTTTGCTACACGAGAATGAAGGACACGAAGAAGGCGATTGAGGACTTTTCTGCCGCTCTGTTAAACAGAGACGATGCTGTGAGTCTGCTTGGTTTGTGCATGCAATGGGAGACACCTTGCACATTCAATTGACACACTTATCGCGATTCCAGATCGCATATCGACAGCGAGGATTGCTTTACTGGAAAATTGGTGACGCCGCCAACGCAGTACTGGATCTGACTGCAGCGCGCGACAATTTCCCAGAGGATGGAGAAATGCGAGGCCTCTTGGGGCTCTGCTTTCAGCGTCAAGGTCGTCTCGAAGAAGCTTTGCAGGAGTTCAGTGCCGTAAGTCGTTGCGGTGCATTCAAAAGAAGTTAACCTGTGACCATAGTTGTTTCCTTCCATAGGCTGTACAGCTAGAAACCTTGCGTCCAAAGGCTGTCCTATTCTGTAGTCGGGGGAATGCTTTTAGGGCTAGAAATACGCCTGGCGATAGAGAACAGGCGAAGTGAGTCCGCCTTTGTCGAAATGCAAGCTGATCAGTGTGTGATAACTCCGAAACACTCAAGGCGTGACTACGCACGGGCCCTTCATGTTCGTCCGTTGGATCCATTGACATACGTCTGTCTTGGACAACTTTTTCAGCAAGAAGGAAGCGTAGACAAGGTATTGTCATCGGCAGTGGTGGTCGTATCCGTTGTAATGCGATATTTATTGGGATGCCTTTTCACTTCTGTGTTGACAGGCGAGGAGAATGTTCACAATCGCGATCGGGCTTGACCCAAATTGCTCTGCAGCATTTGAAGGCCGAGCAGCAATTAGCTTTGAGTCGAAGAACTACCACGCGGCGTTTCTGGATGTGGGCAAAGCACTGGTTAGTTGCTGTCACGTCGAATTGGGTTTTGCGCTTTCCCAGCAGGCCGACCGATGCGATTTTAGGAGGTGAACCCACACTCTGCCGACCTCCACAATACAAATGGGATTCTTTGCCAGGCTTTGGGAGATCTGTCATCTGCGCTGAAGGAGTTCAAGGTTTGTCGCTCAGTTTTGAACCCTCATCTCATTCTCAATCAACTTAATTAACGTTCCAGGTCGCGATAAAAAAAGACCCCTCGTACCACCTAGGGTACTTCAATGTGGGTATAGTCTATTTGAAGCAACGGTTCTTCGACAAAGCGTTAGAGAACTTTGACAAGGTGAATGCCACATCTTGGACACAATTCCCGTTCTAATTTCTTGCACCTAATGCAGGCTGTTGTGCTGAAACCGGACGACGTCAAGCTTTATGGTAACAGGGGACTCACAAAGCTGTTCCTGGGTGACAAGGAAGGCGCCAACGACGATTTTCGTCGGGTTCTCCAGTCAATCCCCACCCATAACTTATCCAAGGCGGGCATAAAAATGATCAGTCGATTGGAAAACTAGCACGCGATGCAGGGATTTTGTAAATACTTTTCCCAGACGGTCTTCGACGACAATTAGCGCTATTATGTGACGCATTCCTACTAGTAACTCCGTCACCGCTAGTTACAATTGTCAGAGCCCCCGATTGCGTTCGTGTGGACAGTAATGTTTAGGCTAAGATCCAAAGGACATTGGTCTCGTGGATTCTTGTACAGCAACAATTTTCCTTGAACATGTATGACTTTTTGTTTGTGTTTGACAGAACAAGACTGCATTCAGAATACATTCGGTTCACTATGTGTATACTCCTTGTATTTATCTACTTGTCCCGACACGTACTCGTCCCTTTGCCTGTCTGCGCGCATATCCCGTTTTTTTCATGCATACCGTCGACGCCACGTCCCCGTGGCCCCAAACCGTACGCCTTCCCCCTTTCACAGTCATGATGGTCAATGCACATTGAGCAGAGGAGCCGCCCACAAGTCCCGATCTCGCCCTCACAGGTCGCAACACAGGATTCACAGACTTTCCGCCCACAGTTGGGGCCGGGGTCGAAGCTTGATCCACACCGCTTACAACCCCAACTATCACCGCAAGATTGGCACATACCCTCCTGAAAGAAATCTGCGCACAAATGCTACAGGAGCATTCAGATGGATGATCTGCACAAAAAACGCCAATCCCGCCACATCCTCCACACTTTTCATGATCGCTGCAGGCAGGGCAAAGCTCAATAGCACAGTTGGGCCTGGAGCATACTGTCCACCCAGCAGACCGACGACACGATTCGCAAGATTGGGTGCGCACGTGTTCGAGAATGCCGCACGTCAGATAGAAGGTCGGCTCTTCCTCGTCTCTTTTCACCCCGCACCGAACACAGGTGTCCCACTGACTGCAAAACACACATAGCCCGTTTGCGCTCCATGAGTGAGCTGGATCCTCGCCGCACGCAGAGCAGATGGCAGGGTAGAATGCCACCGGAAGGTCTTTGAACAGGGTATGGTAACTTGCGAGTTCATTTGAAAAGCCCATGTGGTCCACTCTGCCCCACGCAAGACGGTCCAAAAAACTGCTTGGCCTCAGTGGCCCCGCGGCGGATGCCCGGACGATCTCTTCTTTTTCCAAAAAGTCCAATAGTCTTAACTTTCCTCCAGTGGTCCATTGTTGGGATTGCTCAAACTTGAGAGCTTCAGTGATATCCATTCCCGACTCCAAGCACCCCACAAAACGAGCTTCGCGTATGGAAGTGAAGGTGTTTAAGATGTGAAGAATGATTTGGTGCATCCACGAAGAGGTCGCGACTCGCATCACCGTTCAGGGTGACTGTTGTCACGCTGGAAACAAATGCTGCTGCATCACCGGAAAATACCGTCCACCGAGGTAGTACCGTTGTGCGTTTGATGGCTGCTTTATATTCAGTCGATGATTTGCACGCGTTTTCGAGGCAAAGGTGATGTTCGGTCCATGTTTGAAGCTGGCCAACAGTGGCACGGGCACTGTGGCATGTCAGGCTCACATTAAGGAGCGAATCTGTCGCAAGAAAGGAGAAAACGACGTGGATGATTTCGTTGGGAAGGTCGAGGAGGTGAAGAGCGCCGCTCCCAGCAACGGAAGTTGATTCCAAAGTCATGGAAAGTTGGTCGTGGATGCGAGTGGAGCCAAGGGGAAAAGGAGGAGGGGAAAATCGGAATCGGGGGGATGCCATCCGTCAACGTCCGCAGCACGTCAGAACCTTTTCATTTTCGATTTACTCAGCTTCGATTGAAGACGTCTTGGAATCTCCTCTGGCTCCACCTTAACCGCAACCTTGCTCTGTGATTCCTGTGATTTTTCCAACCATGCAGCGACGTTGCGGACCTTGCGGCGCTGCTTTCTCCACACCGGAATTGATTCAACTGGTATTCCGCTTTCTACCACCAAAAGACATCACTTCGTGTGCGCGTGTTTGGGACGTTCTCTTTTCTTCCGGTTCGGCAACTGTCGCCTCCCGTGGTGCAACGTTGTGAATATTCTCTCACTTCAAACTCCAGCAAATCGTGGTATCCAATCGCTCTCGGCTCTTTGTGGAAAACGTGGACGATTAGCGGTGAAGCGCGCAGCAATCTACGGCTATACGCCTTCCGCTCGTTCGACCCTGGCAAGGTGGACCAGCTGATACATCCAAAACAAAATATATAGGATGGATGGGCTCGAGGAAGAACCACCAGATGAAAAAGGCCCCGCCGTTATTGAGGCCTTGTTTTTGGTGAAGCGGCACGTTCGTCAGATGGACATTAGAGTCACTATCCGATTCTTTCTTCTCTGCGTGGGCATCAATGGCATTTGACCAAGCTAAGAACATCACCATATCGAAAATGAACAATTTCACACCACTGCATCTCCTTGGCTAACACAGCTTCTAAAAAGAAGCACATCTTTGAGTCTACTATGGGTGAAACTTTTGGGCTATACCAAATGGTCGCTCCCTTTGGAGTGCAAGCGCACTTTGAAGCAACTGACATTGAAGCCGTCAAGTTGTATCAAGCTGACAACTTTTCCAAACTTTCGGAGATCCAAAATCTTCGCTTCCTCTGTTGCCAGGGCGAACTTGAGGAGGTTGAATGCATCCAGAATCTTCCTCATAAGCTGAAGGTTCCATACATGACCACCCCTCAGAAGCTACAAACATTGCTGAGGAATGTTGGAACGGACTTGGTGTCACAAGATATGACAATGACTTTATGCACTTCCAAATTCAGCCAGATTTTGCTCGAGCAATAGCCGAGAACTGTCCACAGTTGAAGCACTTGAGGCTCGATGAGATTGACGCAGTGGATTTAAGGGTTGCGATTTACCTGGCCGCAACTCTTCCCGATCTCGCAATACTTGAATTTTGGAGCCATCCTTGCGTGTGGGGAACAGAAGTTTATCCAAACATGTTAGGCAAACTTAAATTCGACGCACTTGTGAAGAGTCGCAGCGAGCCGCTACGTGTCTGTTTTGAGTGGTCAGCGCAGGTTCGATTGAAGACGCAGTCGAAGCGTCTCTGCCTTCGCTCTGAGGAGTGCGACATTTGCCTCTGCTCTTCCACGGATATTTCTCAAACCATGCAGCGGCAATCGAGACCCTGGGATGAGACGTTTTCTGTTCCTAAGCAGCTGCAACTCGTAATCGGCTCTCTACCGCCACCAGATATCGCTTCGTGCGCGCTCGTTTGGTAAGATTTCGGGTTCACTTTGAGTAGCTACAGCGGCCCAGGTTCTATTGACGCAACGAGCTTATTTTCGACTTTCGTTATGACTCCAGCAAAGCTTGGTATCCTGTTGCTCTCAGTTCTTTGTGGAAAACGTGGAGGATAAGCAGTTTTGGTCGCAGCAATCAACAACTTGATATCTTTCGCTCATTCAACCCATTGAAGGTTGAACAGCTCATACATCCAAAGCACATTACGTTGGCATATCTCGAGGATGATTCATCAGAAGACAAATTTCTCATCATCATGGAAGCGCTGCTTTCAGTGAAACGTCCTGTTTGCAGTTGGACATTGTATTCGGTGTCAAACGGAATCTTCATGCTGTGGGCGTCGGTGGTACTTGTGTTTACCTCTGTCTCACCTTGGCTCACGCAGTTTCTAAAAAGGTGCATATCGCTGAACCGGCTTACGTACTACTTGGTTACGAAGAAGATAACGAGTCGTACAAGTGGGCACTCCCTCTCGAGCGCAAGAAGATTTTGAAGCGACCAGCGCTCGAGCCTAACGTGGCTGTGAACTTTTCAAAGCTTTTCGAATTTCAAAATCTCGTCGCCATAAGTTTTCATTGAGATTTCGACAGGTGCAACACATCCAGACTCTAGTGAACCTTCGTGAGCTCGAGGTCCCCCGTTCAATGTACTCTCAGCGCCTTTACATAATGCTCAACAATGTTGGGACGCAGCTTCTCTCGTTTGGCGTATTAAGTGATGCAAGTGATGAATTCAGACTTCCTCCTGCAGAAATTGGATCAGCTGAGAACTGTCCAAACTTGAGGAGCTTGAGCCTTGCTGGGTTTGCAATGTCGGTGGAACTGAACGTTTTGATTTACTTTGCAGCAGCTCTTCCTCATCTTGCAATATTTCAATTATGGAAGGAAAGCAGCCTGTGGGGAACCGACATTTACCCAGACATGGTGGGGAAGCTTGCATTTGATGCCATTGTGAGGGGACGCAAGGAACGATTACGTATATATTTCAAGTGGTCTTCCGATGGACCTTATGGACAAGCTACCGATTTGGACACGTTGACTGTTAAGACACATGCTGGATGCACTCCAATTGGTTTTTTTTGGGAGTGATCGCGTAGCGGTCAATGAAGGAGAGCTATGTGACTTTTGTAACTCTGAAAAATGCACGTTTAACATTTGAAGCGACGTCATAATTGCATCTGCGTGATTTCACATCGAACTTGTGAAGAAAAACAAAATGAAATTTTCTTTCTTCCCCCTTACAATATGGAGAGTTCACTTTGGTACATTTCTACCAGCCTGGACTACCTATTCTGATACGTAGTGGGAGGAAAGCCTTGATGAGTGTTCGATCATCTGGCGAAAACAACCAATAAAGTACGAACCGCTTCTCCGCCTTCTCCAGTGACTCATGCTCATCGAATCAGTCAGCTTCTCCGCCGACACAAGCTCAAACTCAAGCGTCTTAATGACCTCCCCAAACAGCCGCCTTCCTGCCCCGAGCAATCGGCCAACCACATTGATGTACATCTCGTCGACCAGGTCCGCCCGTAAAAAGTCTTGAATGAGCACGCCTCCGTCCAAATAAATGGACTCAAATCCCTTCTTCTCCAGGTTGTCCAAAATTGAATTCGGGGAGCCCTTCACTATTTCAATTCCAATGGTCTTGTAGTTCAAGTTTTCAGGAGGACCCGTAATCGACCTGCTCGCGACAAACACAGGTTTGTCGTACGGCCATTTGTCAAATTCTGAAACGGTATTAAATGTTTCTCGTCCCATTAAGAGACAGTCCACTTTCGACCAGAACTCCTTGTAGGGAGTTTCTGGGCAAGGAAGTGATGTCAGCCAGTCGATTGAGCCATCACGGGTAGCAATGAAGCCATCAAGTGATGTTGCGATGAATACGTGCACCTTCATCGGTGTGCGAGAGAGAGACAGAGAGTTTGTGTGGAAGATCCTCAGTTTCGCCGGAGGCTACTATTTTTGGAAACATGGCATGGCCCCATCCCACCAGTCTTGAAGCCACATCAAACCAAGGTTGCGAGACTCGATTGACTGCAAGCCAATTAATGCACCTCGTTCACCGTCACCGATAATCGTACGTAAGATACAGATCTCCAAAAAAAGATTCTCTTTTACCACTCTGCCGTGCAATGCCCTCATAAAAATGCCTCTCGGTGTGTCAAAAGGGGTGAATTCTATCTCGCACCGTCGATCTAGATCTCTGAAAGCATGGTCGTGTGCATCTAAAATTTGAAATGGGTGAATTAAGACGCACATGACACCAAGTCGCTACAGTAGAACAGTCGAAGGGGTATCAGTCAATTGTAATTTTATTCATTCATTAATTTTATGTTCGTATCTAAATCACAAAGTGTTTGAATGTATACGTGCGGGCAAACTTCAGACAGTGTGCAGATGAATATTCTTCAGTCGCTACCACCGGTCATTTGCGCCTTCGCCAACGCCGCGAGAACGTGGCTGTCAAATTTCACTGGGATCAGAATACCTCAATTCCGGGATGTGCACCATCAAGATCTCGACGGTAAGTCGGTTTGACGCAGAGGAATCACATACCGATAATGCGTCGGTCCATCACCGTAACTGTAGCTCGGACAATCTTAATCCGCTCGGTGCATCCCGCTTGTAGGAGAGCGTCCTCCACCTTCGTCCACACTATCAGAAGGGTCATGTTCAGAGACAGATCCCGGAGTAGATGTTAATTGAACTGAATTCACCTGGAACGACTGCGCCGGCAAGGATATGGTACTCTCGAACCCGCTTACCGACCGTGCAGCCAAGCCTGGCGGCAGCGTTCTTGCATCGTCCGTTGAGGGACATCATCGCGTGGGTGCACAGTGTAACGCTAGAAAGACATCATCATGACGTTAATAAGAGTATCAAGCGGTATGCACGTTCAATGCGTCCTCACCGAGATTCGTACTGTCGATCCCTGTTCAAAAGAGTGGATGCGTCTTATGGTTCAGAAAGTCTTATATCATGATGAGCCATAGGTGCAGGTCGTACCCACCAGAGCTTCTTCACGTTTGTTGCTACCTGAGCGTCTGGGACCCTCGCGTGGCCTCGCAACAAGTCGCTCCAATAGTTCAAGGACAAAACCTCGCCCAAATGGGGCCTACAGTGATGCGAGATAACATCAGATATATCATTCTGCGAGGGATGAGGTTTACCACGTACTAAAAGACCCGGGCGCAGACCCCAGTCTTCCCTGAGTCACGCGCCAGCAGCACTGATTCCCCACTCTTTGAAATGTACCACCCATTCCGTGGATGGTCGTTCTTCCACTCCTCGTGAAAATTGGTGGCATCCTCGGAGGTCAATCCTCGATCAACTTTGAGTGCCCAGTGTTGTGTTTTGATCTTGGAGAAAGCATCTTAGAATACGAGGGCGGGTTCTTTCTCAAGCTTGACGGTACAAAGAGAGCCACCGACGTCCGCTGTAGGCAAAACTGTGAATACAATGGCCGGGGTGGTAAGAAGTGGAACCGCAACTCACCGATACCAGAATCGAAGTGACCGTCATGGCGAGCTTCATCCAGAACGATCTGAAGAAATAGGAGCCAAGAATACACGACGGAAATAGCACTATTCAAGAATAAAGCTACCTTTAAATGGCGAAGGAAGTAATCAAAAATCTTGTTTTGAAGCGTCACAGGTGGATTCCAAGCAAGCTGTTGATAAACAAGTTAGGCCTTCTCGCAAGAGCTTGGAGGCGTTGAGACAAGGGACGTACCGATTGAGGAACTTCTTGACTTTCGTATCATGGGTTCCAATGTCGGCCAAGTGTTGAAGGCGGAGGCAATATGTGAGGTAAGTCAATGCAGAAGGTTGGCACCTTGGTTGCTGGGGTGCACCAGACTGGAAGATGACGTGGTGGAGGAGCCAGCGTGCAATAGAGGTAGAGCAAGCATTGGGAAGAGCTCTGGTCCACGCCCACTTGTCGCCATCGTCCATAACAACAACAATATACTTGTTGCCCTGGCAAGAGTGCCAAAAAGGTCCCAGGATATCAGTTCCAAGAGTGTGGCTGGGAGATGCTATGTCCTTTGGCATGAGAAGTCCAGGTGGCTGATGTGGAGGCAACTTGTGAGAATGGCAGGTGTGGCAGTTGGGAACCCAAGTACGAACATCACTAGCCATGTGCAGCCACCAGAAGCAGTGCCGCGCGGCTTCAAAAGTACAGTTGCGTCCAAAGTGAGTGCTACCAGTGAGTTTGTTCTGGAGAGCACATAGGATATCTGGAGAAATGGATCATGGAACGGCAAGGCACTCAATCTTGGTGGTGGAGTAACATTGCTTGGTTCAATTGAGACATTGAGAGATGCAAATGACTGGTTTGAGCTTGGAGTTGTCAGGGTGTTTCTGGAGGAGGATATTAGCAATACCAGTGAAGGAAGCATCAGTCTCAACAATGGTGGGGAGAGCAGGATCAAACTAAGTCTGTTCCACAGCATTGATGAGGGCCTGTTTGATGTTTTTGTAGGCTTTTTGGTGCTCAGAAGTCCAGGAGTCGGGGTTCCATTTGCCGGGTGTGTCAGGGGGAATGGGCGAGGGTGGCTGAGTGAGGCCGTGAGCACGCCGGGGCGTGCGAGAGACGAGTACGAGAGTGAACCAAGAGAGGGAGAGCCAAGAGGTTGCGCCAAGTGACCAGAGAGACAAGCGAGACGAGGGGGAAAAGATGAGCAAGCGAGAGTGAGGATCGAAGTCAGAACTTATTTTGTAGCAGTTTACATTCATTTATGAATCGCCAGATTCTAGTTTATGCTAAGAGGATGAAGTCCAACTGCTGGGTGAAGTCCAAAAGCTTCCGGATTTGATGAATGGTGCCAAAGGTTGGCCACAGCAACTTGTGAGGGAGCTCGCCCAAGCCCCTTGCAGGTGCGTGCTTGAGGTCTTTGAGTGAGGCAATGATAGTGGAGAAGCCAGGGATAAACAACAAGTGGAATGAAATAACGCCAATGAAGATGGAGAGGTTGTCACATGTGGTTGGAGGAGGGGCGTTCAAGATTGCCTTGATCTTTGCTGGGTCGGGTTGGGTACCAGTTGGGGTGACGAGACGGCCAAGGTAAGGTAGAGATGGTGCACAGAAGGTGCATTTCAAAGGCTTGAGAGCAAGGTTATAGTTGCAGATTTGTTGGTGAGCAAGGGCAAGGTGATTGAGGTGGTCATCAAAGGTGCAGGAGAAAATGATGATGTCGTCCAGATAGACCAGTGCACACCACCGCTTGAGTCCAGACAAAAGAAGGTCCATATTGCACTGGAAGGTGGAGGGTGTGTTGGTGAAACCGAAGGGAAGGAACAACCACTCAAAGTGGCCGTGGGCAGTGGTGAAAACAAGTCAGTGGCACTCGGCAGGGTCCAGACAGATGTTCCAGAATCCCCACATGAGATTGAGGGAGGTGATCCACAAGTATCCGCAAAGAGTGTCCAATGTGTCGGCGATGCGGGGCAGTGGTCCAGAATGGCACACTTGTTGAGTTTGCGATAGTCAACTGCAAAATGCTAACTTCCAACCTTCTTTGGAGCCATGAGGACCAGCGCCGAGTACAGAGAAAAGGACGGAGCAAGTGGGTTGTTGCTTGTGTACTTGTCCATGTGCTCTTTCATGAGGTCATTCTCAGCAGCGGAGTGGTGGTAGCGGCGACCAACAATTGGGTCAGTGGTGTCAAAGGGGGACGCGTGCAGGGGGGAAGCGAGACTGGCCAAGATCCACTGTGGTAGCAGTGAAACAGTCGCAGTGGTGGAGGAGGAGAGCGGTGAGACAGTGGAATTGGTCTCGTCCCAGATCAGAGAAACGTTCAGCAGGGCAATGCAAAGTCGGAACAACATGCTGATCTGGAAGAAAAACCCCAGGAAGAGTCAAATGCCAAACTTACAGTCACTGAGTCCGTTGACCAAGCCCAAACCTTTTGACAAAAGCACTCCCACTGGAAATTGCAAACGCCTTGTGAACAGTTAACAGAGAGTTCTTTGGGGAACATACAGACGCCTCCAAAAGAGGTTGCAAAACCTCCCTTGAGCGATTTACTGACGTCTGGAAAAGAAGTTCCAAAGGCCGGTGTCTCTACTATGGTCAGTGATGGTCGCTTATTGTTTGTACTTCGAAACTCACAACTGGCCGGAGTTCGATATTTTGTTATTTACTTGGCGCTCTGCATGAACAACCACTGCGTCCGTCAGATCAATAGTCTTTACATTGGTTCGCGCCGCCTTTTTAAGGGTAGATGGCAGGATCACTGCCTGAGAGTATTTTGAGCGAGATCGAATCCCAGCGAACCAAGTGTCTGCAAATCACAAGTGGGTGACTTGTTTGAACCAAGGCAGAAAGCAAAGTTGAACGGTGGTCATTTTGTTGAAAGTTGCCAAACTTTGGGCAACGGTAGTGATTAAATTGGTCCTCTTCAAGGCTATCAAAATATTTCAACATCAAAAGAATGCTCGGATATGGTGGGAACGGGGTAGTCTTGGGTTGCAAGAGAAATGTCAACGGCGTATCGGTCGCTGTAAAGTTTCTGGTTTCGTCAAGGAGCGCGAACTCGGAACAATCGATTATGCAGCAAATCTCACACCCATCAATCTGCCATCTTCTTGACTCATGGGAAGAATTCGGTTTCATATGAATTTTGGTCATGGAGGCAGTCGGAAAAGTTTGGATTTCTGGGACGAAGGGGATGACTGCCAGAAACAATAACGGACAAATAGATTATTGCTAGTTGGAGGGTGCAAACAAAATCTCGCTGTTCGAATGTAAGGATCGTTGGTGTTGCAGTAACTGCATGTGAATTTCAACTGTCATTTCCGACTCTAGTTTGCAAGGCAAAGATCGAACGAAACGAGTTACTTAGTGATGACACTATCGCAGCGATATTTCATCGAGTCGCGTCCGCAGTTGGGTACCTTCATCCGCGCGAATCTTTCACCTGGATTTAAAGGCAGAGAACGGTGAGTCATGAAAGGCCCCATCCCATTGATTACATTACAATTGAACATACAATTACCACTACAATCAGTCCTTATTGACAAAAATATGATTGCAAAGGTCATCGACTTTGGCCATGCACGACAAACAGACCCTCACAAACCAACGTCGCGCAACGCTTCGACGTATGGAACCACTTACCTGAGCCCGCCGAGGATGACTACTGCCTTCTTTCGCACTCCTGATGGCGTCCCTGTTCTGCGGCAATCAGGATTTTGGGCGGATGTGTGGGCGCTTGGTTTGATCCTACGCCAGTTGATCCGTGGACAGCTCCCACCAAGCCACGACAACGATATGGAGCGCATATGGCTCGCCCCTCCTTGAACCCCGGGTACATGGAGCGCTGACACGTCCAAAGGCAAAAGAGGTGAGCGAACTTCGTCAATGGCATGAAGTTTTTCATTATTAAAGCCCCCCTTCATGCCAGGCCGTCTCATAGACTTTACGAAAAAAATTCTTACTGTTGATGCAAACAAGCGCATCACCACGACAGAAGTTTTTGCCCACGACGCCCTCAAAATCCCTAATTATTTAACTTATCTGCAAATCAAATCATCTCTTTGTTGCAAATATAAACCTTTTTGTGCTTAAACGATATTCGAATGGGTGTTGGTTTCGTTGATTCGTCTCGGAAACGTGATCCGATGACGTCACCAAACTACAAAGGGTGCAGATTCCAAGATCAAAATTGCACGTTCCTCATTTGTTTGTATCAAAATATAAGAGTGCATGGGCCCAATGTACCTCAAACATAGTATGTATTATGATAATCACAACTTGTACATTGTCGTTACCCAATAGTGGGAGTGGTCATCACGATTGCGTTTTCACCAACTTATGCGCAGTCAGCCGTGACTTGGTGGGCAAGATTTCGCCCGCTGTAAGAGAATGGAAGTCAAGACACCGCAAGAAGTTCTGCACTTTCTTTCCCAACTCACACTTCAACCCCTCTCTCAACTTCTGCACCACATCAGCGCTTGTTCCACCCTCGGTATCATCCACCCCGCCGACTGCCAAGTTCACTTCGCTGGTGATGAACCCGCCCCTGAGTTTGCTGGGAAGAATGGGGACTTTCAGCAAAGCGAGGAGATCCCGCTTCGCAGCAGCTGATGCTGGGTTTTTTGTCTTTGATTTTGTTGCTTTGTGATGGGTCCTGGTGGGAAAGCCAATGTTAGGGTCGAAGGCTCATATTGATACGCGTGCAAAAGCACCCACTCATCATCCGAGCTGTCGTCTGAGTCGAGAGCAATGTCTGCCTCGCGAGCCATTTTCTTCATCCACAATTTTTCCGTCTTCTCCTAAGGATCCGACACAGGTGGTCATTCTTGGGTACCAAGCGTCTACCACAAACAACTTTTACCCACCTTGCTTTCGCCGTGCTCCACGCCGTCAATAGATCTCGCCAATTCGACACGCTTTGAGAATGCAGGAAGAAGCGACGCGTCGACTGGGAAAGGTTCTATGCCGCTCTCTGATATCATCGCGTGAGGCGGGTGATATGCATAAAACAGCTTAAACATCTAAAGATTCAGCAACGCAAGGAAGGACTATGCTCACTCTTTTTAAGTGAGTCGCAAATCCCTCTATACGCCTTGTTGTCTTCGGGACACACGAACACGATCGCGGCTCCCTTCTCTCCTGCTCGAGCTGTTCGTCCCGACCTGTGGACGTATACCTATACAACGTAAACCAACATTAAAAATTAATATCCGTCACGCGTCACATGACATGTATCACAAACAAACAACCCACCGCAGGATCTTTGGGTACTCCGTACTGCACCACCATCTCCACCCCAGGCACATCGAGCCCTCTGGCTGCCACATCCGTTGCCACCATCACAGCACCTTCCACCCGTGCAAACTTCTCCACATGCTTCAGGCGCTCGCGCTGCTGCATGTGTCCGTGTAGAGTGATGAGCGTGCGAGGGGTGGGTAAGTTTGGCAGGATGTGTTGCAGGAGCGAGGCGACGCGTTTCAAGGAGGGCAGGGAGGAGAAGAAGACTAGCGTGCGCGAAGGGTGGCGGAGGAGGAGGTAAAGGAGGTAGGTATCCTGTGGTGTGGGAATAGGTTTCAGATTAAGAGGGGAGAATACCGGGGCGAGCAAGTAAGAACCTTTTGACTGGCTTCGCACTCAATCCGTCCTTCTGACAGACCCGAACTGACAAAGTTGTCCCGCGTGAGGTCCACACGGAGTGGGCCGAGGGGATCTTGGAAACTAAGCTTGGCGAGGACCGAATCTGGTAGCAGTCATGTAGCGTGTGAGGGGGTGTCAAACTGTGAGCTCCACGTGATGCCAGATGAGGCACTCACCCCAATCACCCTTCCCCTTCTTCCTCTTCTTGGCAAGCTCCCTATGCATCGTCGCCGAAAACACAAAAGTCTTCCTCTGTCTCACTTCCTTCTCGCCCGCGCCATCGGGCGTCTTCCCGTTGATGGCCCTCAGTATCAAGTCCAGCTCCTTATAGTGCCCGACCTCCACCATCCGATCCCCTTCGTCCACCACCAAGAACGCCACCTTCCGCAACGCCCCAGCGACGGCGGGGTCGTCCTCCATGACCTCCCACAGACGCCCCACGGTAGCCACTACGACGTCTGCACCTCGTTGGAGTAGGCGGCGCTGTTTGTGTACGCTCATACCCCCGATGACGCACGCTACACGAACGAGCAGGTTGGACCCGGCGGAACGGAGGTGGTCGGCGATTTGGGTCGCTAGTTCGCGTGTGGGTGTGAGGATGAGCGCGGTGGGTGGGCGTGGGGTTGAGGACGAAGAGGGTTTCGCTCCAGCGCCTGGATTGTGTTTGTTGGCCATGCGGGTCCGGTAGACGTGCGCCAGGATGGGCAGAGCGAAGGCCAGCGTCTTTCCCGATCCCGTTTCAGCGGCGCCAATGATGTCGCGGCCTTTCAGGGCGTGCGGGAGGACCGAGGATTGGATTGGTGTTGGCGAGGTGAACTTGAGTGTCTGCAGGTCGGCGAGGATCGGGGCAGGGAGGGAGAATGGTGTCCAGGCGGACATGTCCGCATCTGTTATAGCGAGAAGTACGTGATGAAATGCGAAGGAGTGACGGGGTCGGCTTGAAAGAACGTACCGTTGGGGTCTGGGGATGTTTCAAGGAGCTCATCTTGGTTTAGTGCGTCCGGAGCATCATCCACCTCTTCGTTCTCCGAGTCTTTCTCCTTGACGTCTTCGTCTTCGCCATCGACAGAGTTTTTGTCGTCCTCGTCGTCCTCCTTGGTCTCGTCCTTTTCTACATTACTGGCGTCGGCAGCTTCACTCTCATCAAAGTCATCCACGGCTATGAACTTCTTGGTCAGTTTCTCCGGTAGCGGGCTGTACGGGCTCGCCTTCCCAGGGCGATCTTTGCCCCCGTTCTTGTTCTTCTTTGCTTTCGCCGGTCGAAATGAAAAAGCGCCCCCTTCCTCAACAACGTCCACGCCATCTATTTCCTCCAGGGAAAGAAATCCACCCATGTCCTGCAGCATCTCGCCGGGTGCGATTTCGGACCACTGCCATTCGTCGATGGATGCAGGTAGCGTATCGTCTGCATTCGAGACGGGTCCGGCCTTCGATTCCTTCTGCTTCCTGCTCTTTTTCTTCGGGTTGATCGGTTTTTGTCTGTCCGCGTCCACAGAGTGCGATCGTTTCATTGCAGAGTTTGTTCGGTTCGGTGATGACAGTAGAAAATTGCGTCTGCTGCGGCCACGTTTGGGGAGTGGCGAGCACCCTTTCACCTTTCGAGGAAGTTTGACGTTCTCTTGCCGCTTCGCGAAGGCCGCACTTAGCCGGAAAGGGAACCCCGCTCTTGTTGCTCAATCAAGACTAGCGAGGCTCTCTGCGCTTGCCTTTATGAAGAATTGGCTCCTGACAAGTGACAGGCTGGAGACACAAGATAATTTGGTTTGGTCTCTAACTGGGGAAAGGAGGAATCATGTTTCACCTTGAACCAACAATAATCAGTGAAAACAAGTGGCTGCATGCCAAATGGTGAAGTAGTGCAGGGATGGACAGAGCAGACCATTGCTTGTGGTGCCTTTTCATTTTTTCTCTTCGGTCTTTGCTACTGCATGATATGAAATTGATCCACCCATCCGATTTTATATCAGGCCAAACGTCATAGTTACACAGCTGAATTTGTTGTTTCACTTTAACGACCTCAGCACGGATGGCATTCTACTGCGGGCCGACCCTTTTCTCGCCGCCTCTTCTTCTGCTCAATTCGCATACTCTGCCCGTGTTTGTTTCCTTCCAAACCAGAAAATTCGCAATGTCTACTCTCGCTAAGGCGGCAGCAAACAGCCTCGCAAACACAATTCGCCGTCTCAACATCAAAGAGACCGGACTGCTGCGATCATCGGCCTACATCGGTGGACAATGGGTGGACGCGGCTGATGGAAGGACATTCCCCGTCAATGGTGAGTCCTCGTTGCGATAGGAGTGTCGGTGTTTGGTCCCGAGTAGCAATCATCTAACCCTGCCATCAATAGAGCCGGCAACGGGCCAACACATTGCCGATGTGCCCAACATGACCGAAAATGAGGTGCGGCGGCGATCATTTTCGTAATTCACAATACAAATCTGAACGACGTAATTAGGTCAAGGAAGCCGTCAAGGCCGCCAAGGCCGCCCAAAAAAGCTGGGCAGGACGTACCGCCAAGGTCTGCTCGCAATTATTGCAATGTCAGCGCCTTGGGAAATTGCTCACCATCAGTCTATCGAGTCTACAGGAGCGTCACGACATCCTCAACAAGTGGTTCGCTCTCCAAATCGCCCACACCGAGGACATTGCGTCCATTCTCGCCGCTGAAAGCGGTAGGTTTCACCTTGCGTAATTCCCTGACATGCTCATATAATCACATTACCTTATCTTATCGTCTTTCCCGTGATGATTGGGCTGACGTTACAGGGAAACCGCTCCCCGAAGCCAAGGGCGAAGTCGCCTACGGTGCCTCCTTCATCCAATGGTTTGCCGAGGAGGCCACCCGCGCCTACGGAGACGTTATTCCCCAGAACGTGAGCAACCGAAGGCTCGTCGGTGAGTTCATGCCTTTCCTGCGTGCTTACATCACCCACATTTAGCTCGAGAGTTAATACATCACCTCTGCCGCTGATTATCAGCCATCAAGCAGCCTGTTGGTGTCTGCTCGGTCCTCACTCCTTGGAACTTCCCCTCCGCCATGTTGACACGGTAAGCACCGTCCCAGCTCCCAGGTCATATCGAGCATCGCACTAACATATCCAAACCCCGTGATGTCACCAGAAAAGCTGGTGCTGCGCTCGCCGCTGGATGCACTGTCGTCGCCAAACCAGGTCCGCGCTTCCCTGTTTCGATGTCCACTTTCCACCTTCTAACCATCCCACCCCCGACCCACACAGCCGCCGAAACCCCCCTCACCACCCTCGCGCTGATCCACCTTGCCAACCTCGCCGGTGTCCCCGCCGGTGTCCTCAACGCCGTGACCTGCGACAACGTCAACGTCACCACCGTCGGTAAGGAGATGGCCACTAACCCGGACGTCGCCAAGGTGTCTTTCACGGGGTCGACTGCTGTTGGTGGGTGATGGTTGATGAATTGAACCGAGCGCCCGGGGGTTATATTCGAGACTGATCCTTGTGCGTCGGATGCGTGTAGGTAAATTGCTCATGTCGCAGGCGTCCGGAACCATTAAGAAGATCTCGTTGGAGCTTGTGAGTGACATCATAAGCAGCAAGCGCGTTGCTCTCTTAATCTCACTCAATTCTACAACCGTCAGGGTGGAAACGCAGCCTTTATTGTGTTCGGTGAGTCTCGGAAGATGCACTCCAGAATTCACCCTTAATGACGTGTTTGACTATCGCTGTCCAGACGACGCCGACGTTGACGCTGCCGTCGCCGGATGCATCGCGTCCAAGTTCCGTAACACTGGGCAGACCTGTACGTACTAGGAGTGAACATGTCTGGAAGCGAGGGTGGGAATGTTCATGCTTTGCTTTCATAGGTGTGTCGGTAAACAGGATCTACGCTCAGGTGTGTGGAGAGTAGGGAGAAGGCGAAGACGCAAATGCCTCCGGACACGAACGTAAAACTCGTCGATCGCGCTCTCAGGCTGGCATCCACGACCAGTTCGTCCAGAAACTCGCCGAGAAGCTCAAAGGTCTTAAAGTCGGCATCCCCACCGACCCTGGTGAGACAATATGCCCCTGGATCTACTCGGCCAGAGTGACCCCCTGATCATGTTAATTCGAATCAAAGGTGTGAACGTCGGACCCCTCATCAGCGAAAGGGGTTTGGCGAAGGTAGAGAGCCACGTCGAGGACGCGAAGAAGAAGGGAGCCAAGGTTGTTTTGGGAGGCAAGCGGTGGGTTGCGTCCGTCATCGAGTAAGCGTTCTATTTCTGAATGAGTTGACCATGTTTTTTTGTTTCTTGGAATCCAGTCACGAATTGCAGCGAACGTTCTACGAACCGACATTGTTGGCGGACATGTAAGTGTGACGTTCGGTGAATTGGCCGAGTCCTGGTCGCTCATTCTGTCAACTTGGTGTTCAGGACAAACGACATGGCGTACGTTCCTTCTGGCACTTCTAATATCTAGAAGGTTTGGTTCAAATGTCTCACTTTCATTTCACTTCAGAATTGCGAAGGAGGAAACCTTTGGCCCCGTAGCTTCCGTTTTCAAGTTCTCCACGGAGGAAGAAGTGATTGCCCTTGCCAATGATGTTGACTTTGGTCTCGCGAGGTCAGCCACGTTTTACGAAAAAGATTTGCGAAGAAAGATGTTCACTATGCTCCCTCTGCCACAGCTACTTCTACAGCAGGGATATCGGTCGGTGCTGGCGAGTCGCCGAGGCGCTCGAAGTGGGCATGGGTAAGTGATTGATATGTGGGGTTGGGGGAGATTAACGGTGGATTTCTGATACTGGCACTGTGCAGTGGGAATCAACGAGGGCATCATCTCCACCGCGGAGGCGCCGTTCGGGTAAGTTCATGGTGGAGCGTTACGGGAGTAATGAGTTGGTTTAACATTCTGGAGAACTCTTTCTATGTGGCACTTTTTACAGTGGAGTGAAGCAAGTGAGTACACACGTCTGATTTTGAATCGCTGAACTAGTTGCTGAGCAGTGCATAATTGTTTACTCTGTAACAGTCCGGACTCGGTCGCGAAGGGTCGAAGTATGGAATTGACGAGTACATGCACGTGAAGTATTTGTGCTTTGGAGGAATCTGATGATTGAATTGTTCGAAAAATAAACGTCTCCGTTTGAGATTTGCGGTGTTCACCCGTCGGGCCGATTTGCCATCCGACAATCCTTGCTTCCCAGTCAGCCAATTGCACTCTGACGCACTCCTCACAAAGTATGGCCGACATTCTGCCACTCGAGTCGCTGTTCGGTGTCAAGGGGAAGGTCGCGGTGGTGACCGGCGGAGGTGAACGGATCTGCCTGCCGCGTTGACGACCCATCCATGAACAACGACCCGCCTCGTCTCCAGGCACCGGAATTGGGAAAATGATCACCGCCGCTCTTGCCCGCAACGGTGCCAAGGTGTACATCGCGTCGCGGAAGCTGCAAGTCTTGAAGCAAACCGCCGACGAAATCAACGCGATGGACGCGACCAAAAGCAGCGGGGGCAAGGTCATCGCCATCCAAGCCGATTTGCGAGGGCGGGCTCAGGTATTCACGGTTGCCCGAGTCGGGCCTGGAAAGATTTTAACTGGTTCTCATTGCGGTAGTGTGACGCCCTCGCGGCACAGGTCGTGCAGTCGGAATCCAAAGTGCACATTCTCGTTAACAATGCGGGTATTGCGTGGGGGGACAAGCTCGCGGACTTCAACGAGGAAAGCGGTTGGATAAATACCATGAAAGTGAACGTTGTCGCTTACTTCTATCTCACCGTGGGTGAGTACCTTGCCCGGTAAGGGAGGGGCGATGGAGGGGGGGGAATGTTGAGACGGAACGAATGAGTCGAAGCCGAGTGAAGTGGAGTCGAGCCTCGTGAGTGCAGCGAGCCCGAGGCCGAGGCACCAACGGACGCGAATCAACCAGTGGAGCGGAATACTCTCGCGGAGCAAGCACGAGGCCCGTTGCGGGGGAGGAAACAGAGCCTCAAATTATAGTGAAACTTTGGTGCGGATTTGACGGAGTTCCTTTCAGCCTTCCTCCCTCTTCTTTCGGCTGCGTCGCAAGCAACGGACCCGGCAAGAGTCATCCAAATCAGCTCAATCGCTTCCCTCAACCCGTCAACTGCACACGATCCTGTAGCCGCAGCTGGCACCGGAACCTATTCGTATGGTGTCAGTAAAGCCGCAGTGAACCAGCTCACCAAGAGTATGGCATTCACTCTTTCTGGGTGGGTGCCCCTTTGAAGCTGGCGGACCTCACGTCCTTAAATAATCGCTCATACTTTCTGACGAAAAAGAAAGGGCATTAATGTCAACGCCCTTGCGCCGGGACGATACCTTTCTCGGATGACACAGATCTCGGGTTTGGATCCGGGCCTGAAAAAGGCGACCAAGAACGAGCAACCAAGTAAATATAATTGCTTCCTGGCTAGACAAACACACGTGTCTGACATTTTTTTATCGAGCAAAGTGGGGAGAATAGGGGATAACAACGACATGGCCGGCTTGGCTCTTTTCCTTTGCTCTCGTGCCGGTGCTCACATCACAGGCTCAATTATTGAAACCGCAGGAGGAGCGCACTTGTTGTGAGTGACACTTTATCAAATAGCCGTCAGTCGCTGTAAAAATTTAACTAATTCGGCGCGTTTGCAGTCCACAGGGAGCTGCGCCGGAAGGCTTTGTTGGCGTTCCAAAGCTGTGATTGTACCATTTCGAATTTATGTGGATAATACAGATCGAAGATGGTTCATAGCATGTCATGTGACTGTGTAACAAATTCAACCGAACTCAACCAAACAATGCAGCACGAAAACATCCTTGGCCCGGAGCTCACTTCAGCGGACTCGAATTGGCGTGAAATTGAGAAGCTTCAACGCATATCACCCCTTGCTGCACTCCAGCTAGCTTTCCTGGTGGGCAGTATTGCTTTGCCCGACTTCACCACACCTCTCCTTCCGGGCGTCGCTCATCCGCTTTATGGATCGCTTCATATTCTGGAAGAATCTTCACGCACTCCTGCGTTTTCGGTATCCACATCGTCAGACAGCGTGATATTAGCTCCATCACCATCACCACGAGCATCGGCCGCAGCTATTGAGGAAGAGCAAACCGAGCCACCCACCATACTTTCTTCTTCGCTTAATACTGCTGCGTCTGATGGGGATCTGGAGAAGTTGAAAGCTCTGCTCCGGGACGATGAGGATTCTGGCCGTCGATGGCTCAATGTTCCCACTTCTCCGTCAAAGCAGCTTCCATTACACTATGCGGCAGCGAAAGGCGTAGGTTTCAGCTCTTTGCCTCTTGAAAGAATTCCTTCCAGTCGACTGACAGTGATTCTTTCTGTTTAGCTATTGCACATCGTCGAATTTTTAAAACAGGAAGGGGCGATTCTAGATCTTCCTGATGGAGAACAAGAGACTGCGCTTTTGAAAGCGTCTTTAAATGGTCATCACGTCGTTGTGGCTTTTCTGCTTCGAAATCATGCCAATGTTCACCACCAGGACCGTGACGGTTGGACAGCCTTGCACAATGCGTGCTCGCAGTACGTTTATCTAGTAATTTAAAGCTAGAATGAATTTTGGGATTGTCGACCTCGATTTTCCAGGGGTCATCTCAAGGTCGCTGAGACTCTGTTGCAAAACGGGGCTGATGTGAACACGCAGAATCGTGTCGGCATTACGCCCATGAGTGAGTTTCGTGCTTGTCGTCATTACAACAGTACACAGTGAATTCTAACTTTTCCTACCCTATGGAAATAGTGACGGCTGCATCGAAGGGCCATCACCACATCATTCAAACACTGATTCAATTTGAAGCGAATCCGTTTCTTGCCACAAATGCACATGATACAGCTTATGATCTTGCAGCACAGAATGAAGAATCTTCTGTGTGTCAGGTGCTTGAGAGCTATGAACGGGACTATTGGGATCGTCAAAATCGTTTAGGTCTCTTAACAACCTCTCTGCCTTCTCAGCTGGCCAGCATTTTACTGGAGCAATCGAATTTGTCTGCATCTTCTGTAAAAGCGAAGCACATTTCTGGGAAACGAATACATTCAGGTTCTTCGGTATCCACTTCATATCGGTCGATTACAAATCTTGCCGAAATTGTGAAAGAACTGCACTATGATCCAGAAGTACTCCACACGACAGTGGTGGAGGTCATATATGAGAATCAGCGGTCCTCGTATCTTTCGCCAAGAGCTTTTGCTGCCGAGAATCT